>PNEQ01030301.1:9319-46682 GCA_003012365.1 Medauroidea extradentata | reverse complement strand
AATAAAATGCGTGGATACCAGTACAATAAAATAAATAAACATTACAACATTACCAAAGATAAACTATCCCAAATTCCTGCTTCCTAGCATTACGTTAAACTTATTGAAATATACATGAGTTATGGTTACCAACAATTAGACAAATTAAATGAACAAACAAATTTTCCTTAAATGTAACGTAGCAAACGCTATGTTACAGTAGTTGGCATGAATTAGTTTATTTCACCAGCATAAAATATTACAAAGATATCCTAAGTAGCCTACAGCACTGCATTTCCAAAAAGATGGCTCTTTAATTCAGAATCTTTACGTTAAACGCATTTCCCTAAGGTTTATAATACGCCTTATTCCAGAATTATAAACTTGCTTTTAAACGAATGTTTTGAACAATATTGTATGAAAATATGTACTATAGTTTTACATATATTTTATTCTTTTAAACATACTGCCAGGCTTAGTGGATTATTATACGCGAAGAAATAGTTATGTCATTCTTACTGTATAATGACATTGTAGTGATGTCAATAATATTACTTCTTACTATTTTATTCGTGTATCTCTTACAGGACCTAATTGGGGATGTAATCAGACACCATCACTTATCACGTTCTGCGAACGTCTATGCGGTGGTATATCGGTCAGATCCCACCAAGGCAATTGCGGTTCTATGCCCGATCGGGGTCACCCCCAGGATCTCACACGTGAGGCTCGTGTGTGATGATGCAGGTCGACGGGGTACCAGAGAGAACTGCAGTTTTCTCTGTCATTTCATTCTAGGCCAGATGTATAATCACGTAAGTCACCCTCATTCATTTGTTGAGGTACGGACATTTTACAGGTACGGACATTTTACAAACTGATTTGAGGAGACGTTATCTTTCAAACTCCCACACATGTTAAGATTCTTATCTAGGTAGTTCGCGTTGGTGTATGTGAGGCACAAAACCGATGCAGCGTTAAAAGTGACGTCGGTCGGCCTATATAATGCATTATCGCTTCTACACGCAAACCCAGCAACTGGCGCGCAGAGCTTTATGAATTATATTATTTTCCTATAGGACTTTAAGCGGTGGCCATACTATTTTATTTGCGATATTTACGGTTCAAATTCCAGCTCTTATTTCTATTATTGTTTTTTTTCGAAACCGGTAGGAATTTTCCTAGGTAAGGCAGTTTAAAAAAGTTTTTTTTTTTTTTTTTTTTTTTTTTAAAGCCATTTTGAGAGTCTTGAAAATTGTGTTTCTAATAAGAGATCCTAATTTTTAAACTGATAGAAACATTGTTTGAAATGTGTTTTCTTTTCATAGACGTTCAAACGTACTGCGCGTTTAAATGTTTTATATCTAGTCAGATGTACAGCCGGCCAGTGTCTGGAGCAACAACCAATCTGAAGACAGAGTGTATACATAACTATGGAGTTCAGCAAGCACGTCGTTTAACCCGCGAAATGTACGGGTCTCTATTCATTTGCCATCGTTAGAGACCTGAAAAATTCGCGTTTTCCTTTAGGCGCAAGCTATAATTCCAGTAACTATAGGTCTGTATCACGTTCACAATTAGCCGTTGTCTTAATCGACACTTCCTGGAAGTATCTGAGCCAATAATGAAACTGTAGTTGAATACAGGCCCATTTGACTGTGTCAGCGAGCAGCTAGTAAACAGCTGCTGTAACATTAAGTACACAGATATATTTGGAGGCTAGCCTACATATCAGTGAACCCGCGAATTTTTCCCGTCTCTAGTTATCGTGCTACCAAGCCCCACACATACTGCCACAGGCTAAATTGTAATAAGGATGTTAAATGCCGTGGCATTTCACTTAATACGGGCGAACTTCCACACGTATCGTATGAGCGAGGTTGTTATGCCAGTCCCGTGTCTGTTTGACTGACTCCTGTATGTTACAGCAGGTTTCCTATTGGCCTGGCTGACGGCTAGCAAGACAGCCGCCTTACGTCGATTGGTTGTAGGCGTTTATGCCTTGTTGCTTGACAGCGGAGCCGTTCTGCCGGCGTGTGAGCCTTAGTTTTCTGCTCTATCGGCTATTTTACTTCTGTATTCCTAAACATTCTGTGATACTGCAACCGGAAAACTGGCAACGTTGCTTTCTATGCTTCTAACTGCTATTGCACGCATACGTGCCAGGAGAACTGGCCGAGTAAATTGAAGATATTCCGCAAACTGCGCTGTTTGATGCTACTTAATAACGCAAATGGCGAACTTCACAGACCACAATTTGTTTGTCGATTTTCAAGCATTTCTCACCACCTGCCGCCCTAACTGTATCGTAGCATTTACCTCGCATTCGCATCCCATAAAACGTGACGAAAATATTTAAACGTCATTCAGGGACATTTAGCATGCAGTGCCTAACATTTTTTCTCTGAGTCATGGACATATTCCAACACGTCACGAGATGTTTGGCACAAATAAATACATTTCTGTCCGGTCCACTTATCACAAGACACATACAAAATTCGCGTTATCCTTTAGTAGCAGACTAAACTTCACTTTCCTATACATAACAGAGCATAATCTGCGCTTCAATTGGCCACGAACTTTTATGTGTTGTCATTTACGTGTGTTACGTCTTTACAGAGATTGGCCTCTCTACCGTTTAAGCATTCTCCGCGGCAAGTCACGATAATATCGGCCAGCGGGCTACGTTGAACGAGACTATAGTCACTCGGAGTCTAGTCAGCTGTCAGAAAATAACGCGAATTTTGTATGTCTCTACTAATCACTTTTGGATACTGCTCAAATTAAGTACGTGAAAAATAAACTAAACATATTCAAACAGTTATATTTCGATTCTGCGTGCCGTTATGCTAAACTACGGAATGTATTTTTTTGGGCCTAAACTTCATCATAAATAATGAGTACAAATTGCTAAGTATTAGGTACACATGTAAAATAATGTGTTCTGTCGAGGAGCCTTAAAATATGATCATGCGTCCACCTCTGCTACTCAATATCAAATATGGGCATTGAGTTCTAAGCCTCAGAATTTTCCTAAGTATTTTAAGGATAATTTGGATTAAAAACTACTCTTGTTGTAATGATTAGATATTAAACAAGGAATATACTATATTACGCAGCAAATTTCTTAATAAGACTTCAAACTATTGCCGCTGACACTTCTTAACTACTGGAAAACATTACGTCAAAATTTTATATATCTAGCAATTATACTTGCGTAAAATATATTTACCAAATTAATTTAAACACAAATATTATGACATTTACAAATAGCTATTTTATGCGCTTTAAAGGGAAAGCATGCAATACTGATATCTAACTGCAGGCAGGCAAAAAATAAAAAAAATCGCATAGTAAAGCAGTCTGCCAATGAAAAACACATGTAAGCAAAAAATTCCGAAAAAGCATTCCCGATATCAAGTGCTTAAAGTGGTCAAATGACGAAAGTTACAAAGTTTAGTTAAGAATCGACTAAACAAAAAAGTTGTTTTCTGTGAGCTGATGACTCGAATTACATTAAATAAAGACCATTAAATTAAATGTGCTGATATGGAGAGACGATTCAAACTTGTTAATCGTAAATGCTATTTTATTTGATATTCACATCAAAATCCAGTACCACAATACTCATGTAGCTTGTTATGCTTCCATGTACGGGGGATCAAATTACACTTTATTATGTAATTAGTTTGCTCAGAAAAATCACATAACATATTTAAAATGAACTTTTACTGCAGAACATATATACTTTTAAATTTTTTTTTTACAAAGTCGACGTGAAGTGGGATAGTAAATTTCTTAAAAAATATTCAGTATTTTGGAATATAAATAAACTCCGGTGCGCAAACTAGCCGTAAACTTTCATGTTCTATGCATGTCTGCAATTCAGTACTCCCATTAGGCATGAAGGAGTAACATTTAATCAAGAGGTATTTAACCAGAAAAGTCGGAATAGGCTACATAGAATTATTTGGAATGATATGGTTCGTACACTATGAAATATATTAAATAATTTACTGTTAAAATTTTAAAATGCCGCAGTGGCCTATCAAAAGACTACGTCAAAATAAATCTGGTCCAAGAAATTATGAAAATTGTTGAAAAAATTAGGCAGTATATAAACAGAAGATTCCGTTTACAGTAATTGTAGAATGGCGCGGATTTGTATAAAATTGATCTAGTAATTCGCAATGTGATATTTCTTGCCTACGAATTTACGAAAGACGAAATCATCAAAATCACTGCCATAATGGTTCTAACCCTGGAAATGAATACAGGGACGAGTGATCATATGAATAGGTCATGAATAGAGACACTGGAAAATCGCGAAAATGTTTAAATAGTCTCCAATTAACTGTTTTAAATTAACTGTGACACGTGTGAACAGTTTTGGGACAAATCACACACGCTGTGTGTCCAAGCTGTACAGTTCTAACTGGGCCTGTTGTAGAGAGAAACGATGCTACAAATAAACCATACCCAATGTTGATACGAAACATTCAGTGTTATACAGTATGTTGGAGCCTAGCAAACAGTCAACGATTCCCGCGATTTTCCACTGTCTCTAGTCACGGAAGTTAATTCGTGTTATGAAATAATTACTTTTGGAATAACATTGAGTAGTCACCGTTTTGAAAAAAATAAATATTAATTATTTTTTAAACTTAAGGTCTGAGTTTGTAAGCACTAGGGTTAAGTATATTGACATTTGATACGCAATAAACTGCTACAGTCGAACTGAATGTTAGCAAAGTCACTAATCAAAAACTAAATTCACCAATTTTAACCTTGCTGAAGAAAGTAATATAATCTATTATTACAGTAACCTGCATAACGATTTTGATGCTACAAGGAGAGCTTACGTACTAATATATTATTACTTAAAACTAGTTGGCACCTCGGGAATTAAACCCATGACTAATTGATCACAAAGTTTGAATGCTTGTGCAACATTCGCAACAAATTCGGACTTTCCGTTTGCCCTACTCGAAATAGTTAGTTCTTATAACCTTGGTCCTCGTCCAGTAAAAATTTTACTACAGTTTTGTGTGCAAATAAAAACACGCACATTTGGTCTGTACAACAAATCACCCCTACATGTCCAGCTCAGGTCAACATACAAACCAATGTTTATGGTGTGGGAAAAGTCTGGCACCACTGCGAAAGTTTTGTTTTGCAAATAAAATTAAATACGGTGACATAAAACTTGTTATGTCATCAATGTATAATCGACTCAACTGGTGACACTATTTTTTTACTAAGACATACTGTTTACAGAATGTCTTGGAAACACACGCACAAAGTAACACACCACGTGAATCCTGGGTAAAATGTTGTACGTTGATGTTTTACGTGCACAATGTGGCAACATAGCTCTGTAGTTAGTCTCCTCTTGCACTCCACAGATATCTTACTAATCGTACTACTACTGTTCTGACATGCATATCATGGGTGCAGGTTCAAATCCCGAGCAATCCAAAAATGACTCTACGTTTACTCGACGTAATGTACATGAAATAATACCTGAACTGTGAGCGAACGAGGGGACTTTCTTAGTGCAGTGTTGCCACGTTGTGCACGTAAAATGTAAACAGTTACGTTTACGTCTCCAATTCAGCCTAGGATTTCCGAGGTGAGCTTATTACGAGTTTATTTCTAGACATCCTATATGGTTTTATCTGTCAACACAAGCACTTATCCGCAAAAAAAAGTCGTTATACTACAGTTCTCACCACTTTTGGATCACAGTTTTAACAGCTCGCCCTTTTTCCTTTATGATAAAGCGACTTTTACCTTTCCCGTAATTTAAGAATAAATGTCATAAAATATACGGCCTCTACGGTATATTTTCCAAAAGAAGTCGCCAACGTTGTAATAATACTTCCGAAAAAAAAAGTTAATACACAACGCTGAAACTTTATTAATGTGGTGTGCAAGGCCGTCTCAACAGCGTCAATTGACCCCGAAAAAATAAGTCCTTTTACACAATCACTCTAGCATAATTTTTTATGATAAGCTCACATACATGATGAGCCAAGCCCTGAATGTTAACATTTCCGCTTGGAAACACATTCATTCCATTGAGCTTGCCAAATCTCTATTCGAATCTAGAGTCCATTTTGGATTTTTGGAGCATATTAAGTATCATAATCACCTAATTTTCCGAAACCACACAATACGCATTTATTAGATAAAGTAAGATTTTATCGCATGTTAGATTACATTAACGTATAAATTGGAGAAAGAGCCGAAACTTTCCAAACTGTACAATAACTAAGGAATGCAGCCTAAATGTGTAATACGTGAATATTTTAATACTAGCAATTATTAATTTAGCTACGAAATGTAAGTACTAGGGATCTGATTGATATAAATCTGTAAATTTGAATTCCAATGCGTCGACTCAGATTATTACAGGGAGAACAGGCGGTGCTGAAGAAGTGAAGAATTTATTCGAAGTATCGCTAACTGATAGTGTTAATTATATTGAATAAAATAAATTTTTACGTTCCCCGTAAACCATTGCTATTTCCCAAAATGTAAGAAACTTACTGATAGAAAGTTATAAAAACGTTTTATCATACGGCCATTTATCATCACACACTCCACGGAAAATATTACGGACATACATACGTGTCATAGTCATATAAAGGGGTCGTGAAGGTTATGCAGACTCGTGTTATTACTACAGCAGCCAGTATTAACGCCCGAAGCAAGCTTAGAAGTGTTGAACAGGGCATCGCTAATGTCGCTAAATATGTCCAAAATATTTCGTCATTAAAATTGTGAGACTTTAAGCATTCGCAGTCAAATTAGGCTATAAGTGATGATTTATGAAAGGTAAAAGTGAGGTGGTTACAGAACGTCAGTGCAGATTCAGAGAGCCGAAAGTATTGACCTCTGATGTGTGGTGAAGTCAAACTCTGAGGCCTAGTTGCAAACGATGGTCGAAGAGTTTTGGTGAGCAGATGGAATTTCTGTCTGTTGGATGATTGTACCATATGTCAGGAGCGGGCTGCACTTCAACATAAAAGATCGGATGCTTCCCGTAAATCTGCGATCTCCGAACCTTATACAGTACATCGTCAAAAGTGTTACAAATCATTTTGCCAATTGACTAAAGCCTAACTGAAGAACATACATCGTGTTCGGGGCACGCTTGGCTGAGGCAACGTTTTGCGGAGATTTGATAGAAATTGCGTGGCTAAAAACTGTTACATTTCGCAGTGACGTCTCAAAGGGGAAAAACAATCAAAGAAACGTCTCATGCTCAAAGACACTTTTCAAGGGCATATTTCAATTTCGAGAAATACTTCTGGGCGTGAAAGTGTCCTAGTGGGCGTTTCTATAATCAGTTTTAACTTCTCACTTACAGTAAGAAACTACGAAGCTGTCCTTACACACATTATACTTTACCTTAGAAGCTAAAACTCATGTTAAGACAAGTCATAAATGGAGGAATTTTTCATGTCAGATAAGGACCCATAGATGTGATAAGATAAATGAGGAGTGAATGAGCAAGAGTCGCCTTTCGTGCTCTTGTTTTTCCAAACTTTGGAACGAGCTTAGTTGCTGAAGAGAGGCAGACTTTTAAATGACACATCAGGCAATCCTGCTGAAATGTGCTAGGGTGAAGAATTTCTAACGACCAATACTTAAATGCTGTACTTATATTTCTTTTAAGTTCGAAGGAAGTGAAAACATTGTACTGTTTTTGTGCATGTTCTTGGTGCACTGACACTGTTTGGGTTAATCTATCACTACCTAAAATGTGGAACATTGTTACTTCGCCGTGAGAGTGTATTGTGTTATACATACACACACACACACACACCAACACAAAGAAAAAACTACAACCGAATAGTACGACGACATGGGAGTGGACATACTCGAATACCCACAAAGCAGACGCTGTAACCGAATTGTACAGAACGTGGAAGTGGTCGTACTCGATTGACCAAAGTAAAGTTTTTATCGAATTGTATGAGACTATGAAATTTTACATACCACTGTCGCACAGCAAAGACTGCAACACGATGGCTTCAGACATGGGAATAAGTGAACACAAATGTCTACACAGAAACATACATATTCTAAATGTATGACATAATGAAAGTATATGTACTCGAATGGCAGCAAATTGAAGAGAATGGAAACATAGAAGGACTTACTCAGAAGACCACAAAGGTAAGACTGTAACGAAATGGATCGAGGGCATGAGAGTGGTGTACTCAAGAGGACTGCAAGGTTGTACTCGAAACATATATATAGGCATGATAGTGGGCACATTCAATGACTACACGAAACTGATAAACATAAAATGCACGAGAACATGGGTATGGGTATAAGCAAAGACTACGTTAAAAAGGTAAGGGGATGTAGGACTGAGCATACTAGAGTTGCTGTAAATCAAAGACTCGGACCGAATGATGCTATAATGAAGGGAAAAGAAATGAATGTAACGGAAATGTATGAGCGCATGAGAGTGGATATACTCAAACAATAACAAAGAAAAGCCTCCTGTTATAGACTGTTCAGGATACACTGAGCACCGCTTACTATTGTCCGTGTGTCATTATGTCTCCATTTTACTATTTTTAATACGGAAACTTCCATGTAACTAAAAACTAATGAAAACTATGTACAACTCTCAAAACCTTTCTTATATAGCACTAATAAATACATATTTACTATTATAAGTGTCGGCGGGAAGTGCTCACTTTAAAGTTAACCGGATATACCAAATTGTATGAGGACGTACGACATGTCATATTCGAATGTGGCAAATCAAAGTATATAACCGAATAGTATAATTAGAGACAGAAAAATTCGCGAGTACATTGACTTGTAGGTTAGTCTAAAAATAATTACTGGGCACTCAAGCAAACATATGCTCATTAGCTGCTCGCTGACTCAGTGAAACTATATGATTGGCTCAGCACTTATTTTATTCATTACTTTTGACTTAGCCCCTTCCAAGAGATGTCAAATAGTGCACGAACTAATTGCAAACGTGACTGTGCCCTAGCTTGCACTAAAAACCAAACGAAAATTTCCAGGTCTGTAGGTATGATAATATTATGGCAACAGAACACATTTTTGCAATGCTTCAGAGGACTAGCTTAATTCTATGTAAAACTACTCATAAAATGTCATAGGATTGTTCAACATTTTAAAGAAGAAATACATTCGAATCCTAGAAAAAAAACAACCACACAGAGATGGAACGTGTTCTACGAAGGGTTAAGGTACTGACATTGGTAGAACTGTAAACATGTAATTGATACAGCAAATCATGTCTAGATCATTAGTTTAGATATTAGTGATTAATTCTAATATAATGTGTAAGCGTAAGTCTTTCATTTTCTTGTCGCGCGATTCTTCAGTGTACCCAAGCGTTAAGACGGCCTTGCCTCACAGCGAGACATAACTGTTTTAACTCGAAAAATAACATATTATTCTATGATGAAAAATTGTTTGCACAAACCACAATTCCGCTTAATCAAAATTTGTTTCTAGCACCGTATACCAGACAGTTGAAAGTAGACGGCGATACTATGTGATGTGATTGGACGGTGTTAGGCATCACTGGACTATGAGCCAATTGTTACGCATGCATAAAATATTCTTCAGCTTTGAATCAGCTCTACGAAGTGTTTTAGTACTGTTCTATTTTTATAAATATTGACTTTATAGGTCTCAAATATTTTTTGTAAGACTGTTTCAAATTTGAGAAACTTTTAGAATGTTTCACTGATACTGTACAATTGGCACATAGCCTACCAATGCATAACACCATCAAATTTCGTTTTTTGTGTGTCGATAAATATACTCCTTCTACAAAAAAAATCGTTTTTTAGCAGAACTGCTTCAGAAACAAACTAAATGGCACAGGCAAACATACTAGAATGTTGCACTACTTGAACTAGCAATATGGTTAGAGACACTGGAAAATCGCGAAAATGTTTATAATAGTCTCCAATAAACAATCGTGACACGTGTGAACAGTTTCGGGACAAATCTCACACGCTGTGTGACCAAGCTGTGCAGTTCTAACTGGGCCTGTTGTAGAAAGAAAAAATACTTCAAATAAATAAACCATAGCCAATGTTGATACGAAACATTCAGTGTTATATACAGCATGTTGGAGCCTAGCAAACAGTTAACTATTCCCGCGATTTTCCAGTGTCTCTAAATATGGTTCCTGCTTCTTCTAGGTTATTCAGAAGATACAGAATATTAGGACGTTGGCAAGCAGTCTCAGTACTAAAGTCCGAATTAGTCGCGAATGCACAAGCTAATGGCACGGCGGTGGCGCGAAGACGAAGAAGAGGAGATAGAGAGAGAGAAAGAGAGAGAAAGGAGGCACCAAGAGTGCGCCAAAACTCACTCGACATAACTACTGACTGTGAACCGGACTGGAAGGTAGCTGGGCCCGGAGATGGCGCCGCGCACGGCGAAGCGAGCACTCTCTACGCGGAAATGTCTGCAAATACAACAACGCGCCCCAGATCACTTCAGAACTAGAGTAGCTCACACCTTCACCTCCACACGGACATACTAGCAGCACCCCAAACCCACAGCGTCTCCCGTCTCTACTGCTTCGCTACGTACAGTGAATTTACCCAGAACTGCGACCTCATACATTTAGTGCACAACGTCTGGGCGGTGATTTGAATTGTAGATATTTGGTAAGCACTTAAGGGGTATTGATCCCTACCACCTTGGATTTATCTGTTTCTTCTCGATAACTTCTGTTCCAGTCGATGTATCAAAATTTTTGTCACGACAAGGCATAGATACAAACTTAATCGATTTTCTGTAATTGCTGGAACCATAATATAGTCATTATTTTGCAACGGGAAACAGCTGAAAAGGAAAAAATTACTTTATTTACGGGGGCGACTACAGAGGCCGCAACATTAACAGAAACAATGCCATATGGATTCCAAAAAAGTGAATGAAACAATAAACTATGCCTTGTCAGCGTGAAAAAGTAAAACAATGTGTATATTCCCCGATCTGTAAGAAAAACCGTAAAACCGATCTGACAGGGATCAATCGCCCTGAACATCTAGGTCTAAGGCGCTGGTGAGGGGTGACATGAGGTGAGTATCGAGAAGCGTCGGAATTTAGGGGCGGGTGAAACGGGAGATCCCCGAGAAAATCCGCCGACCAGCCACATCACCCGGCACGATTTCCGCATGCGAGAATCTGGAGACTGACCCCGCCGGGAATCGAACCCGGGTCGCCTTGGTGAGATGCGAGTGCTTTACATAGCAACTGTGCCGACCGCGGCATCTGGGCGGTTGGAAAGTGGTAAAGTCTGGGGCAGGAGGAAAGTGTTTGCGAGTTCGCCGATGTCACGCCACAGAATATTTTGGAATACAGAAGTGAAATAGCCTGTACGACAGCAAACTACACGCCTGCAAAATGGCTTCGCTGGCCAGCAACATGGCAGAATCGCCTCCCGCCAATCAGCGTACGGCAGGTGCCTTGCTAGCCAGCAGCCGGGAGAGCCAAACATGCACGGAGCTGGTATCAACAGCCTCGGGCAGCCAATCAGCTGCGACCTTCACCCGTGTCAAATGTGCCACCACAGACTTTCACGTCTGTTTTATTATTTGGTCTGTGGCCGCACTGTCTGTTGCCTTCAGGCGGAGATACAATAACCCGTCGCGTTCGCCATTCCGTCATCCGTTCGTAACTGTACACGGTAAAAAATTGTTTGTACTTTTACAAAGGAAATCCTTGGAAACCCAGTTGCCAAAGAATTTCTTTGTAAAACTACAATTGTTGTCCTTGTATTAAAATACTAAGTATTTGTTTGTAAAATTACAAGGACTAGCCTTGTAGCTGTACATTAAATAAGGGAAAAAATAAATCTAAATGCTTATTGTACTTCACAAATAACACTGAACTTATTTATCAAATAACTTTTGAATAAAGGACGTATACATGAAATTATTTTGAAAAAATAAAAAAAATAAAAATATCTTGGCAGGTGCTGAGCTGTCTCGAACCACTCTACCCACGCTTAAAAATGTACGCATTTACCACTAGACCACCGTGACTTTTGTATAGTTAAGTCTGTATTTATTTGTATACAAGGAAAATCCTTGTAAATTTTATTAAAATTTTTTAGAGTGTATTGGCTGCGCCGTGCCGAAAACACGTCAAAACATCTCTAAGGGTTCACGCGTTCAGACGTGACACGCTAACCGCAGTCTGTTCTGTACGGTAATTTTACATCCTCCTACAAACCTTAATAAGCTGTTCCGGTAAAACGCTGCCCATTCAAATATCAGTCAACCTAATTCTGGAAGGGGAAATTTGTAAGTACGATGGTAACTCGCCTATAAGACAGTACACAGAACAGGTAAGTATACAGAAGCGGAATGGCACGGCGGCGCCTTTGATGCAATCGTATCTGGCCGGCTGATGGCTGCACGAGGCTCTGAACACGAACCGCGACGATAAAAACATTACATTATTCGAAAAAGCGTATTAACACGTGATTGTGAAAATACGAAGCAACGCACCGCACAAAAAACAGTTAAAAAACTGAACAAACTTGGTGTTATTCACGAAAAATTAAAGTTTCAAACAAACATATCACCTACGTTCTAAAAGGCGTTGCGTTCTATTACTTCGAAAGTGCTATCAGTCGATTACGATATATTTTCTCGTAATATTGAGTTTGATTTAACTGCAGCACTTCAATAACAACACCTTCGATTTTAATACCATACATTATGTAATTTACCGCAGTATTTAATTTGACATACATATGCCAAATACTAACTCAACATTTTGGGAATAAAACAGTGTTCGGATAAATCGCATTTGTATAACAGTTTATACACCAGGTTCTTTTTTTATCACTGGTATGTTAGAATAGTTGCGGAAGAAACTTACTTAACCATAATAATGAGATAAAATTCGTTTATTAATATTCAAGCTATATATATATATATATACACACACACACACACACACACACACACACACACACACACACACACCTACACACACATTACCGTTGATAAAACTGTTCCGTAACTCATGTATAAATCGTATGAATATTAGTGGAATACTAACAAGGTTATGGCGAGCAGGATTTTAAAATTGTCCGTTTTGGACAAAAATACAGAGAAATCTTAAAGTTAACTTACCGAGGTAAAACACTGTTAACATATTAAAGAACATTAAATAATTAAGTTAAAGGAAAGCAATTTGTAGCACAATAACTATACGTAACAAAACCTGCGGAATGTTTAGTTATGGCTTACTCATTTCTAAAAGCAGTATTTTCGAACAATAAACAAGACAACTTACATGTGCTCAAAGACTTTGAACATCGTTGTCCAAAATATCTTCTGATACCTTAGCTCAGCTTTGGAACGAGAGCGAGGCTGTTTTAAACCTTAAAGTGTGCCCCATTCAAACCAGACAATGCGGAAGATTAATGACCTACGTACTAGTAATAAAAAAAACATCAGCTCAAAGATCATCAATTTGAGTCCTTCAAAGGGCTTGATCTACAATGCGAGGCCATTAGCATGAGTTGCGTAATTATCGCTTTCATAGGCGCTGCACTGCCACGAAGTATTCTCGGGCGAAAGTGTTGTTGACAGTGAATGATCGATCTGGAACGCTTGTGCACGTGGAAAAACCGAGGAGAATTTAATTTGCCTGCAAAAAGCACTGTGCGTCTCGCATGAATAAGGCAATTAAACGTGCACATTTGTCCCTTTTCTTGTTAACTACGTCATAAAATCGACAAACAGATCGAACAAGGACTATTGTATTTATACATGTGCATAAAGCATTCAACACTTTACAAAAGAGTACAGAAAATGGTGAACAATTGTGACAAAATTAAATGCGAACCATACACACATACAATGATACCACAGACTATAAATAGACATACAGACGTGAGACGACATGGCGGCACATTTTATACGGGCGAACTTCGCCGCTTATTGGCTGCCCGTGTATGTTTGGCTTCTGTATGTTATGTCAGGTTTCCTATTGTTCAGAATGCCGGCTGGCAGGGCAGCCATCTTACGCTGGCTCATCTGCGTCGTAAGCATTGATTTTTTTTTTTGGGGGGGGGACGTCACTGGTAGAAAAAGTGTACGTATAACCTACGTATTAAAGGGGCGTGTAGGAATCCTCCACCGGGAAATTTTATATTTTAAGGTGCAAAATGCTACTATTTAAAGAGTTTCTGCATCAAAATATTTAATATACAACTGAAGGAAATCTTAATCATAAAAAATCTTAAAAACTACGAAATTTTTTTGGGGGTACGTGTTCCCCCCTCCCCCCTCCAGTTTATGACGCCCCTGCGCTGGCTAGCGGTAGGCGTTTCCGCCATGTTGCTGGCCAGGGAAGCCATTTCGCTGGCGTGTGTGACTGAGTCCGCTGTCCTGCCAGATATTTCACATATGTAATCCTAAATGTTCTGTGGTGATACTTTCGAGAGTTTAGAAAATATTGTTCAGTTTTTGGCTCGAGAGTATTACTACATGCTTCAGGCACATACCCTAAAGTCGTAGCGGTATCTTGACGTAAGCGTACTATATGTCATATTATCTGGACGTATTTAGCAGCTTTATTTTGCATTCCTGGAATCTTGAAACACTGAATTGTCTTGCAGGCATTTAGTAACAACCTGGCTAACCTTTGGTTATCGCAAAAATCTGGTCACGTAGCTGAGAAAACTTGTTTGGATACTCTTCCTAAACGCCTCAAAATTATTGGCACAAGTATTCTATGTGAGTGGCCAGATTCTTATTGGATTGCAGATATAAGGTAACTATATTTGACAATAACGAAATATTTTTATCATTTATTTCCTACGATGTTGTGTTCTTTGTTAGGTTCGGTAGGCAGTGAGACATTTGTGGCAGCATGTTGGCGACATGTAGACCACTGTGCACCATAAGAGTTGGCGCTAGTTGCAATGAAGGTATGCATGTGTGGCGATACTTAACAACCAAATAATTAAAAAAAGGTACAGCAATTGCTAACATAGTTGGGTTCAATTACTCTGCATAGTTCGCCTCATATAAGAATTCCACTTTCTGACAGTCATGTTGACATTTGATTTTACAGCTGTTGCCATGGGATAGCCAGTGTTTTTACCTGCCACAAAAGATTTTTGCACAAATACACTCAGCTGGTTCTCAAATTATGTAGTTTATCAAAATTAAAAGTATTCTCATGTAGAAATTAGTGCATATTATAAGTTCACAGAACATTAAAAAAAAAAAAAAAAATCTTATGCGAGACAAACTGTACTACTGTCGAACAGATGTCGGCATTCGAAAACGTTCTATTTGCAGTGCTTGCCTTTTTTGCCATTTCACGCTTCACATTCTAACAGAAAACCCGAATTTCCGTCGCTTAGAAATCACTCCTATTTATCTTTCGCCAAGCTCGTTTCCTGTTTAGTAATCAATTTTTCACGTTCACCGTACTGCTGTCACGCTCCATTTTCTAACCCATTATACGGAACGTAAACGTCCGTTATACAAAGTCAAATTAATTGTCCGAGCTGTTCATTACTGAAGTAACAAGTACCATAGATTCCATGTGATACTGCAACGAGTTAGCGATTCACTCAGACGATTTGGAACCGGCGATTAAAAATATCTCATGTACGTAACTGTCACGAATTAATAGACTGAGTTAGTGGCAAATTATGAAAAATAGTTACTTGATTTTATTACGTCATACTGAAATGCTCAGCCTTCGATGTCGCAACTCCGTAAAAAAAAATTACGTTACAAGCTTTCGTCAAACTTCCACGGCAGTGCATTTTCCTGTTTCGTCAAGCCGTAGCTACGGATACGTCAAATTCTCTAGTATACAGGATGTTAACGAATGGCCTTTAAAACATCCTGTAGCGATATAGCCGACACTGAGACAAGCAAATTGATATAGACACTTGGGCTCCCAATAGTCGGGAAAAATCTTAAAATTGGTGGTTAAACGTTGAACATATGGTATCACAGATGCCACACATCGCTGCATCTGTGATTGGCAGGCGTATTGTTCGTGTTGCACCAAACCAATTAATTATGTCCACTTAGCAGTGTAGCACCTGGCCGCGTGTGCTCAGAGATGAGAGGATAGTACTGATGGAGCATTAGCAGCCTATACTGAGACCACGGTCGTAGAAGAACAGGTCTGGACACTCGCCAATCTACCAATGTATTTTGCTTGACCCCCTTGCTGTTTGGCTGCAGTTCACCAAGTTACCGAGAATACTGTACTTTTTGGCGCTGTAATCCAGGCGGCCGGACTCAACACTCCGTCCACTTTTTTCTATTGTTAACATTATAATAAAGTAAATACAGATTTCTGGAGCCATGATTTAAAATTGCGAGTAAAGGAAGTATTTAATAAATTGATTAAAAAATACGTTTCGATAAATTGTTTATCTTAGTGGGTGGGAACTGGGCGGAGTTTGAGTCCGACAGCCCGGATTGCAGAGTCAAAAACGTACAGTACTATCGTGAACTTATCAACAAAGGTGACAAGTTTCCAGGCGAGTGTCCAGACCTGTTCTTCTACGGCCGTGATGTGTACTGAGAAATGAGGTTATGGTTGGCCAAACCACAGCCGCATTATACACGTTGCTATGGTAACATACAACCTATTTCAGGTACCAATATGGCTGATGGGCTCCTCCTCCTTACGTCTCAAGACCTCATACCTCTCGTCCTAATACGAGCGTTATGCTCCATCTGTATGTTTCTCTAATATCTGCGTGCGCTGCTTCACATTAGTGAACTAACACTTCACTGATGCGCAGGAAACGTACACAAACACTCTGCAGAAGACACCAGATTGGAACCCAATAAACTGCGCGCGTAGTACTAAATAAAGAACGAAGCATAATATTTACATATGCATAATTACGTATGTCATTTCCATACCCATAATTTGGCAGTTAAACTGACATACAGCAATAATAAACCTGCTCATTTCATTTTCGTTAGTATCCCAACATGTCAGTTTTTTTTTTCTTTCGTACAAAACTTGATAAGGTGAATGAGCATGTCTGGTTTATAAGCTTGCTCGCTACACGTAATGCAATACTACAGCTTAAGCTCGAAAATGCATAATGCAAAGGAATCTAGCATGTAGGGCATTGAACTATAAAAGGTATAGCATGGCATATTTGTGTTTAGCGTGAGTCAATTATAACGGCACGTCCCCAGCACAGTTAAATTTTGATTTTAACATGTAATGAACGTTAGCTCTTTATGCGGAGAAAACGTCATTATAAATAATTCCCGCAATACATACAGCGTTTAGCAAAAATTCTTAAAGTAAAAAAACAAAAGATGTTGACGAATAATATTAAATATGGCGTCCTGCCCGGGGGGCCGAGCGGTGTACATAGTTTCTGCAAATATGAGGTTTTCTGATATATTCTCGAGTTGAGTGTCGTCTGCTAAGGAATAGCTTTAAATGAACGTTACACGCGTGTATGCTCACTACAGGTCCTCCGTTAATGTTAAAATGTAGAAAATTGTCGTTTTCATGGTCCTTCATCAAGATATTTGTAACAATATGAACAATATTAAAGAAGGTATGCATAAGTGCATACAACAAACCATCTCAAGTACTACGCTATCAAATGAAGGTGATATCACAAAGTCTAATAAATGCAAGCAATCAGAGAGAAGGGATACCTTTGAGCGACTCGCGTCTAGAGGCTAGCGTGAAGCGTTATGTGCGTGTTCAGATCACCCTTAGCGCTGACGAGCATCTAGGCCTCGGACAAGCAAAATCGTTTACTCACGCGATCACTTTAACACAAAACAAAAATAAGTTAAGAGAAATAAGGACGTGTGTGTGTCTCAAAGATAGAAAAAAAAAAAAAAAAAAAAATATATATATATATATATATATATATATATATATACAGGCAACTAGATTTATTTTTGTTAAAAATAATTTAGTTCCAACTTGTTTCATTGCCTTACGTGCACATCTGCAGCTCTGGTGTATGATCAGTGATTGGTAGAGATGATGGTTTATCGCGGGAAAAGTTGACTGTTTGATGGATTTCAATACACGTCCAGCTAACCAGAAGATTACTGGCTTTAGCTTGTACGTGGAGCTGTTGTCCTATTTGACTGAGCCAATAAGAATCCCGATATTGTAATATTGGATGCCTGGTATTGGTCTGTTGACAGCTACGTTGTGTCAGTGTTTTCAAGGCTATCTTGACACAAAACATTTTCGCGATATACCATCATCTCTAGTGATTGGGTGTTCTCAACTTTCGGGGTGTCCTTGGGGTTCCACCTGCAAACGGCAGAAGAGAGGCGTAGCAGTAACTTAATTCTGATTGGCACGGTCAAATGAGCGACATCTCTGTGCGAAGACATGCTACCAATAACTACAGACCCTGGAATTCCGCGAATTCATTTGCAAAAACGTTAGCCTTCAAAATCCCGTGAACGTCCAATACTTTCGCGAGTCGGTCATTCATTGTTGATGTAAATCATCCTTGCGGACAGTAAACCAATTGCAGACGTGCACGAAAACAATTACTGACTCACACGCCACCTTGTCGGCTGTACAACTAACCATTCACTTTAGCAGCAGCAGATGTACAAGTTGTTGAAGACAAGAGCGCATACAGGACTGTGGAGTCTAGCCGGCTGGACGTTGAACACGCTAAAATTTCCGGGGTCTCTACCAATAACTAGGGGCCTAAAATATTAGCGTTTTCTTTTGGGTACAAGCTAGATTCCAAACTATTACAATTTCGTTTCACTCGACCTATTTGACACCTCCTGGACGTGGCTGAGCCAATAATAAATAGAGGTACGTAAATTTCGCAGATACATTCCAGGTCAGGTTGAACGCCAATTATGTATACTTCATTGTCATGTCTGTGACTTGCTGGCGGCTGTTACGAAACACGTTTGACTACTGCAAGCCAGTAGTAAATAAGGAAATAATGCGAAGTGCTATCGCTTGCTACCGGCTTGTACGGTTATAAGCCAATAGATAATCGACCGTGACCAGTTGGTGTATAGGACTGGCTAGTCTAGGCCGCTGCCAGATGAATCCGCGGAATTTACGTACCTATAATAATAAAGAAACTAAATACAGATCTAATAGTGTGGTGGTATCACCGTGCCAACGAGCAACCAATGAACAGCTGTTGTTTTTTTGATTGCACAGATGTTCTTGGCGGCTAACCTACAGGTCGGTCAACCCGCGAAATATCTGGGTCTCTACCACTAACTAGAGCCACGATTTTATGGCGAAAAGATTTTAACACCATTTGGTTTCAATGCCCTATATACACTCTGCAACATTGCTTCATGGTCAGTGATTAGACGTTTTAAGGGCGCGGTCTACCACAATTTTCATCACCATTTTTAAATGTTTTATTTGCACCAGTTACTTTTTTTTCTTATTTTAGACCCAAAATGTGATTAAATTTGGCTCTTATGAAATTTTTTTATCTCTCATAGTTTTCGCTTGATGGCTTGTTAAAGTCATATTCTGCATGTTTCCGTTTTAAGGACTACACTAAAACCAATTGATATACCCAACTCAAAAAAATCACAACGGATAATCACATTGCAGGCTACAATGTCATGCTCATAAAAATAAAGGATAAAAATTATTTATATTAAAAAAATGTTATTGAATTTTTTTAAATTTTATTTTCAGTTTTGGCATTTTTTTTAAATACAAATAATATTTATCCTTTATTTTTATCAGCATGACTTTGTAGCCTGTAATGCCTTTATCCACTCAGATTTTTTTTAGTTTCTTATGTCAGTTGGTTTTAGTGTAGTCGTTAAAACAGAAACATGCAAAATATGACTAATAAGCCATTTCGCGAAAACTATGAGAGATAAAAAAATTTAATAAGAGAAAAATTTAGTCACATTTTGTGTCTAAAACAATAAAAAAATATCTGGAACAAATTAAAAATTTAAAAAATGGCGATGAAAATTGCGGTAGACCCTAACTCTCACTGTCTTGGGGTTCCACTGGAAAACCACAGACGTGTGGGTATTACAATAACTTTATTCTGATTGGTGAAGTTAAATTAAAGACGTGTGAGAACAAACACGCTGCCAATAACAATGGAGCATAGTTGCTGATGTATAAGAAATATACTGAAACAAAAGGTTTCGAAAAAAATGTTCGCGACAAAGTCGTGGCTCTACCAATAACCATAAATAGAGCTGCAGATGTGTAATCAAGGCACTGAAACCAGTTGCTGCATCACTTTTCACTAAACATAAGTTGTTCTAGGCATGACTACGCGAAGACCGTGGAAACCTATATTTTGTCTGTTCACAGCTAAATGAGCGCTTTACAAAATTGTCTTGTCTATAGTAACAACAATAAAAATATATTGTAATTTTGTGTTCATAAGTAAATTTTAAGTACAGTAAAACATCCTAATTGTGTTACTTACACTGCTCTATTTCTATTAATAACTTGCAGAATGATACAAAGTACTTCAAAAGTGCTCACTTTGCTGTGAATAGCCTATGCTCACTTCGTTAGAGCAGCTATGTAATATAGATTTCAGTAAACCGTCGAAAAAAATAGACGAATGTAAACAAAAAGGCTTATCCGACCATTAATTTTACACATTTACTAACTGTAAAAGGGGCAAAATGAATTTTCTTATACTAAACAAAGAAAACCTGTGCCACATAACAAGCTTATTATTTTTACAGGCCAATTAAAATCGCGACTTACAACTTACAGATGCGGCCCTCGACACCTTAAGTTGAAAATAACATATTGACTAACCATCAATATAAACACATAAATTGATACGCAAAAAAAAAAAAAAAAAAGGCTAACGCTGTGGTTTGGTGTACTGCTAATGCACAAATACAATTTGTCACTTTAAGCACCGATCAGGACCAAGTAAGATGAAACTAAATTATAATGCACATGGAACACAGAAGAAAGCAGAAATAATAAAACACACACCAACACAAAACACACACATTTTAATATAATGTACTCTGCCATAGCCATCTTTAGTAGAAGGCCGCGGCCTTAGATCTGGCAACCCTGTCGGGAAGGGTCATTTTAACACGTCTTTTGTCTCGCTAACGACAACGGCTGCCCCTGATTCGCCGGTATGTATGGCTCAATAACGAATCAGGTAGAGTCATTGTCTTTGGAGAGCTAAAAAAAGTGTTAAAATGACCCTTCTTGACAGGGTTGCCAGATCTAAGGCCACGGCCTCCTCCTAAAGACGGCTATGACTCTGCTCAAACCTTACAGCCTTACCCCAACTAAAACAAAACTTGACCTACTATTATTAGGGAAAGGAGTATTTCACGAGTTCAATTACCGTCATGTTAGAATTCACTGTACTATACATACTCAAGTCCCATCTATTAGTTAGTCGTCTGTTGTTCCAGTTAGTAGCAGCTAACTGACAAATGGTCGGGGCTTGAGTATACACAGGGCAATGGATTCTAACACTCAGCTCATTGAACTCACGAAATATTCCTTCCCCTAACTATTATACATACGTGTGTTAACATAGGGAATTTTAGCAATTTTAGGGCCGGTTTCACCAACTTCTGTTAAGCATTTAATATTCGTTAAAGAGGATTAACAGACGATTTAATGTGTAAACTATTCAGTTAATCTTCTTTAACAAATGTTAAATTCTTAACAGAGGTTGGTGAAACCGGGCCTTAATGAAATAAAACAAAATTTATTTAACTGTAATAACACTTTTCCGAGCAAATTTACAAAAATGAGAGTGTGTGATCTTTTACATAAAGAACTCTTTTCAGCCACACACCAATTTACATGTTCAACTTTTGAAAATGGTAGGAATTTCAATCATTGCTTGTATTTACAACCGCATATCTCTAAATAAATTACGACAACCAAAAAACTACGTGCTTGTTTACCGATAGCAAACTTAAGAACAATTTGGATACCAAAGCTGAAGTCAATATTTACAAATAAATATGCACACAGAGGAAACGTTACTATAAGTAATGCCTTGCTGTATACACATACCATCTAAGAATACAGAAGCGAAAATGTACCGTCAAGCGGGTATACTTGTGACTTAAGGGATAACTTCCAACGGCTCAAAACATGTGTTTTGAGTCCATTTAGCGAATAAATGAACAACTATAGTAAAATGTGTAAACTCTTAAGGTTCGGTATAAGTCGCAATATTTAATTGTTTAATTTTCACATTTATGAAATTTTGAGAAGAAAAATGTGGAATTTGCGAGTACTTAACGTTCCAAAAATGTTCGGAAATTAAGGAGACAAAATCAAAGCGGTTGTTTGTCGAACACCAACTGAAATTTAACAAGAATTAGTTATTATTTTTAAGTATATATATATATATATAATATTAAGTTCTGTGATACGCAATACTAGGATTTAATGAAAACTGGAACAACTATGGCTCTTAATATACTTGAAAAATATTGTAAACTTAAGGCTATACAAATAACTTATTATTGAAAATATCTTAACTGTAACACTAGTTGCATCAATAGAGCGTGTTTACAAATATGAATTTTTTTTTAAATTTGTTTCTTATTCACTATACATACTTGATTGAAGTTAAATGGCAAATATGGTTCTATAATAATTCGTAGCACGCCATTTCCCTTTCGAAGTCGAATTCAAAACAGTTTTGAAGTTGTGGTTTAAACTTTCCGTTTGTATTGTGTAGGGACTACGGGCAACTTAGTAAAGAAAGATGAGTAAGGGTCTCCGGCGAGACTAGAGAAAGACGGGCATGCGGTACGTACTTGAAGTGGTAGAGAATGAAGAGGGACAGCAACAACGCTATTAGAGACACGAAGTAGCCGATCTCGTAGATCCTGTTGACCTGCTGCCGCCACTGCAACAAACACCAGCAAGCACACTGTTAAGAACATCATGTTTGTGCCAGAGACAGGAAAAACTCGCGTTTTATCTTGGTCATACGCTGGACTCCAAGCAATTGTAAGTTCGCGTCACTTTTGCAATTGAGGTCCTGGGTGGATTAACGGCTTAATTTAAAAAAAAAAATTGTTTTGAGATAATCAAGTTTAAAGTTTTTGAAGTCCTGGTAAGTTAATGTAGTCACTTTTATTTAATGGTCTCAGCCCCATCTATTATCGTCAGAAGGAAACAATTTTGTTATGGTATATTGAACAAATGTTGGCAATTCTAAATTTACACTTGGTTGACTTCCATTTATTTCCAACAATTGTAAATAACTCAAATATTTTTTAGCCCATTGCTTTCAAAAAATTTGAGGCAGTGTGCAGTCATACGATACACAATTCCGGGAGAGCGTTTTTCGAAATAAGGTACCGTTTGCAATCAAAAAAATTATTTTGCTTAATTTTGGCTTATTTTGACAACAAAATATATAATATTTCAGGGGTAAAAATTTAAAAATCCGTTTGGTGTATTGTAACAGAAAAATTCAGCTACAAACGATGATATGTAAGTGTTAAAACTGTAAGACGAATTTTTTGTATATGTATTAATTCGCGTTAAAAAAAATTTTCGAAACAGCTGCAAAACTAAAGAGCGAGGCCTTATACTGGCTTAAGTTGTTAGTTTATCCAGGACCTCAATTGATCTTATAATTATTCGACACCGTCTAAAATGTAAGAATGTATTGATTTATGAGCATACACCGTTGCTAGAAATGATAGTCTATCGCAGGAAAACTTGATTGTTTGCTGGGTTTAAATGTACGTTCAGATTACCGGAAGATTACTGTATTTCGCTTGTACGCGAGGCTGTTGCCCTATTTGACTGAGCCAATAAGAATCCCGCTATTTCAATACTATACGCCTAATACTGGTCTGCAGACAGCTACGTTGTGTCAAATTTATAACACCCAATCACACATGTCGCAAGAAATCACAGTGTTTTCAAGGGTATGTTGGCATAAAAACATTTTTCACGATATGCCATCACCTCTAACCATTGCTTATGATTTGTTTATAAAACCTGTAAAGTGTCATTATACAGGCTTGATCAACAAATTACAGGCAATGACGATATATGTCGATAAATCAATACATTCTTAATGTCAAATCACATTGATACAGACATTCAAGGATCTCTCCTAGAAGATGCAAACTCAATAATAAAATAATTCACTATATGCAGACTCATTCATGTGGCATCATCGTTGTATCATCGAGCAGCCAATGAGCAGCTCTTGTCTGCTTCTGTCAACAGACATTCTTCACTCTAAATCTGAATTAATGAATATTCACTGATTCACGCTGATGGACTAGTTTCAATAATTTGAATCAGTGAAAACATTTACTGTTTAATTAGTGAATATTAACTGATTTACTTTAAGAGTGCCACATCTCACAAGTGAATCAGGGAATATTCACTTTTTTTTTCAGTTGTTTTCAAATAACAGTTTTCACTTATTGAATCAGTGAAAAATTACTGGAAAATCTGTGGACATTCACTAATTAACTTGCGGAATATTGGCACTCTTTATCGGAATCGGTGAATGGTCACCGATTTCACAGTGGTTTCTCACCGAGTCAATTTGTTGAAACTGCTCCATCCATCGGCTTTTCGCACCACTTTAGTTTCACCGCCTTACGTGCGCAGCTGTTGTTCTGATTCGTGGCCAGAGATTGGATGTTTTAACTTGCCGCGTCTTGGGATTCAATCAGCAAATCACGGGTGTCGCAGTTATTCTTGTTTTGATTGGCACGGTCAAATGAAATACGATTCTGCAGAAATACACACAGCCAACAACCATGAAATACAAATGAAGATATACATATACGAAAGGCATTGGAACAAAGTGGGTAAACATTATTTGTGGGCAGCGTAGTCCAAAGTCAAACGCTTGTTTCTACAGTTGTGGTTTTCGAATCCGGCTGTTATTTATACAGATACGACAGTCTGGAAAACCCCTGTTTTCCCATTTTGTGGGGCCCGAAAATAATGTTTTAAATAATTTTTGAATCTATAGCGACATAGTTTGAAGTGTGTGTTCTTTTCGTAGATATACAGATATAATGCGCGTCAAGTAGTTTCGTCGAAAAAAAGAATAGTCGCAACTCGCTGCAACGCACATCCAAGCGCAGGTAGGTAGGCCCCTTAAGACCGTGGTCTTTCATTTATTTCAAACAATTGCAAATAACTCTAATATTTTTAACCAATCGCTTTGAAAAAATTTGAGACTGCGCACAGTCATACGATAGACAATGTTGCCAGACCGTTTATTTAAAATAATATACCGTTTGCTAGTAAAGAATTATTTTGCTTAATTTTGGCTTATTTTGACAACAAAATATGAGATACTTCAGGGCCAAAAATCTAAAAATCCGTTTGGTGTATTGTAACAGAAAAATTCAGATACAAACAATGCTATATAAGTGTTAAAACTGTAACAAAGAATATTTTATTTATGTATTAATTTGCGCTAAAGAAATATTTTCGAAACATCTGCAAAACTAAAGAGCTAGGCTTTAAATGCTTTAGGCCTATCACACACGTACAGCCTCTACTTCATGGTTATCGGCAGAGTATATTCCTGTGGTGTTTGGGTAAAGTGGTATAAGTAAAAAAATGGCGTTTTGTGTCCATCGAAGAAGAATGTTCGAAGTTCTACTGTGTATAATGGAACAAATATACTTCCAAATTTAATTTTTTACCTTCTCCTAACCAAGACGTAGAACATAACACGTAGAATGTGCTCCTAAATAAACACATTTTTCTCAGTTTTTCGAGTTATACCACTTTACCCGAACACCACAGATTTAGGCAGAAAGAGCTCTCATTTGTTTGTACCTGTGTGAACGTGAATACTGTGACACCACTCCATGTGATTTGCGGGAAGAACCCCGAACACAACGAGGGTAATATAAACATCCAATCACTGACGACGAAGCAGAACTGCAAGCGCGCACTTACGGAATTGTAACAAGCTGGTGCAGAAATATATTCGCGAAATTGTCTTGTATAAATATTTGATATTTTAACTCTCACAGTCTGGAGGCTTCACCCGCAAATCCTCGACGTGAGATGTGCCAGTAACATGATGCTGTAATCACAATAGCGCGGTGGACGCGACGTAAATGTCGCGACGCGTAAAACAAAATATGTCATCAGCAAATTCCGTACCGAGGTTTCTGTGACGTCACCGCGACGAAAATGAATGAAGCGACGCGAATTTCCAATAGAATGTATATCGATTTTATTTACGTAGTTTGTTGGTGAAACGGGTGTGTTAGAAGAAATTACATTTATTTATTTTTCGAAATATTTGTTTATTATTATTATTAGCAAACCATAACATTATTAAGCAGACGTTTTATTGAGACCTTACTTCTGCACGCGAGAATGCCATTACAAACAAACAAGATAAATAATATAATTTAAACTTGAGTAGCTAACATATCAGAGCGTAGCACGTAGTGGCAAGGAACTATTTAAATGTCACTTTTTTTGTAGTGTTTGTCTCACTGCAGCCAATTAAGTGTTTGCAATAACACACAAATTTTTAGCACCGCGTTGCGCCCTTCGCACTAATGC
Source organism: Medauroidea extradentata (assembly GCA_003012365.1). Lineage (NCBI taxonomy): Eukaryota > Metazoa > Arthropoda > Insecta > Phasmatodea > Phasmatidae > Medauroidea > Medauroidea extradentata. Next base: position 20,117 of record PNEQ01030301.1, on the reverse strand, counting down.
GGTTCCAACATTCATGACTAAAGTTGCGCCTATACAAACGTACATGCTACGAATAACTGCGAAGCCGAGCTGCATATGTGTTCCTGAGGCATTGGAACAAATTGCTTCAATTATTTTCCTGCCAACAACTGGAATCCCTGCACGTAAGATTTCCCTAGAAGCCCAGCAACTAAATATTTCGAAACCTGATCAAATAGAGAAAAAACTAATTTTGCTTACCAACAAAGCATGTAGTTTAATCGACAAAGTATTTCGTCGACGTAGATAATAGTTTGAATATGTCTTTTTCGGTTCCATAACACCATTTAAAACTTGATCATACCATAATGACATTGCAGCAAGAAGGGAGCAACTCCATATTTGGACGAAATTAAGGAATAGCACCAACAGTATGTTAAAAAAATTGGCACATCTATTGGTGCAAGAAAAAAGCAGATCCAAATAGTTATAGGCAAGTTATAATGGTTTTTTGTACTTGCACTCTACATATGTTTGGTGAAAGAGGGAGCAGCTCCGGATCTGCCTCTATTTTGTACCACGACCACGGCCGTAGAAGAACAGGTCTGGACACTCGCCTGGATATTTGACCCCCTTGTTGTTTGGCTGTAGTTCACTAAGTTACCGAGAATATTGTGTTATATTGGCGCTGATGTCAGGGCGGTCGGAATAAAAACTCCGCCCACTTCCTTTCCGCTAAGATAAACAATTTACCAAAACGTATTTTTTTATCAATTTATGAAATACATTCTCGGTCACAAATTTAAGAAAAGGCTCCAGCCATCTTTATTTACTTTATAAATTTAACAATGGAAAAAAGTGGGCGGAGTTTGAGTCCGACCACCGGGAAACAGCGCCAAAAAGTACGACATTCTCGGTAACTTGACGAACTACAACCAAACAACAAAGGGGTCAAGCAAAATGCATTGTTAGATAGGCGAGTGTCCAGACCTGTTCTTCTACGACCGTGACCAACGACACACAGTTTAATGTATGGTGGAAAAAAAGAGGTAGATGCGGAGTTGCCCCCTTGTTGCACCAACAGTAAAGTGTTATTCAGTGTGCATGTGTCATCGATGTAGACCATTAAAATTAAAATGTGACATCGAACACATTGTTCTTATTTCTTACTTGGTCTTTCTTACTTTTTGCCAGTGGATTATAAACGAGACTAAACAGAGGCTATTTTCAGTTCCTATTTCTACTTATCAGCAGAGCACCTGAAGTTTAATTGGCAGTGGTTGGCATTATGCACGCATATTAAGTTGTGTGTACTGCTGAACGTTATTGTTTAAAATTAAAAACTCTTGTTCTGTTGAGGTTAGCCGTTCTATGATGTTCGTATTGCTAAGAGTGTTGCGAGTTTTTTATGCTAGTGTTTATATTGTGATGTTAACATGTGTTCTGACACTGAATCTGACGTAGGTAGTGGTTCATCAGATGTCTTCGAACCATCATACTCGGAAAACAGCACAGATGATTATACATCCACCACCAATGGCCCATCAAAGAAAAGGAAATGTCTTAAGAAGAGGTTAAAAACACTTCAAAATGCAATAAGAAATGAAAAAAGAATAATAGTGCACAGTTCTTTGTTATGGAATCAGAGCAAAATGAAAGAGGTGGCGTACCAGTAGCTGTAAAGAAGAAGAGAAAAAGTGCAAATCCTGAGAGTTGGAAAAGGAATGTTAAAAAAAAAAATGGCTATTAATGAAGGCAACGGTTATGTTGACAGGAAAGGGAAAGAAGTTCAACCTAGAATTACTGGACCAGACTGTCACTGTAGATATAAATGTTATGAAAAGGTTAGGGAAGAAAAAGTAAAGTGTGTGTTGTCAAAATTTAATGAGTTAGGCGACAGGGAAGTACAAAATGTTTATTTAGGTGGTTTAATTGAAACAACTACAGCAAAAAGAGTTAGGTCAAAAACTGGCAAGGGAAAGAAACGTAAATGTTCTCACAAATATCACATCAAACTACGAACAAAATCAGTGAGAGTTTGCAGAGCCGCATTTGCATCTATTCATGGCATATCGAAAAAGATAGTAGATAAGATATCAAAGAATATGAATATGCAGACTTTAACTGTACCTAAAGATGGGCGAGGCAAACATAAAAACAGAGTAAAAAAATATCTGAAGAGTTGGTTGATCAAGTAGATAATCATATTTGAAGTTTCCCTCGTAGATAATACCATTACAATAGAAGTAGAAGTGCTAGATTTTATTTGTCTCCAGATTTAAATGTAAAAAAAAAATGTACGAACTGTACTTACAACTGCATGAACCAGAAATGTATGAGCAATCTCGTTCAAATGGCCATACACCTAATCCAAACTTCAAACCTAAAATATCACATGATTTTTATTATCGGTGCTTCAAATAAAACTTAAACTACTGTTTTCGGTGCCCTCGTTCAGACACATGTGGGAAGTGTGACATGCTAAACAACAAAATGAAAAATCCAGATCCCAATGAAGAAGAAAGACAAGGGTTGAAGAAACAGAAAAATATACATGAAATGAAGGCTCAGACATTTTATAAAGGCATGAGAGAAAAAAGTAAACATAGCAAAGAAGACGAGAAAGTAGAAGTACTAACATTTGATTTTAAGCAAAATCTGCCACTGCCAAAATTACCCTCTGATGATTCATTCTACAGGCGTAAACTGTGGACCTTTAACTTTTGTGTACAGTCTGGAAAGACTAGCTGTGCTCACTTCTATATGTATGCTGAAACAACAGGCAAGAAGTCGTCAAATGAGGTTACGTCGTTCTTGAATCCCTACATTAATAATGTTGTCCCAAAAACCGTAAAGGTGCTATACCTTTTCTCAGATATTATATATACTAGGATAGTAAAGAGACGTGCAGGTCTTTTAATATCCTTAATTTATTCTGAAACCATTCCAAGTGTTGTCACGCGGTTAGGCTACGAAAATCAATTAAGAACCCTTACGCAGGCCTATTTAATTGACACAACACTACTTTCGTTTCTAACAAATTATTTTTTGAGTGCGAAAATGGCTGAATTGGTACTTTTCACAGTTAATTGTACGTAAGATTATTCATTTACAGGAGACTCTGAATAAAATATGTCTGTAAAGCGAACCTTTACCTTTCATAGCGTACAATAAAAATACAGTGCCATCGCTGAAAGTTCCATAGTAAAAATGGTTCGGCGGGAAGCTTGCACGCTAGTTCAGCGTTTGGTTCGTTGAGGTGACGCGGCATTTGATGCGCGCTTCAAGGTCGTTCCTTACGTCTCCGTCAATCCAGAGCCTCTAACGCGCAGGTTAGTGACTTTCAGAGTCTAAGGAACTGCTTCGTATGAGATGGACAGAAATTAACTGTTTACGTAGTGTAGAGGTTTCATCATGTATCATAAGTATATACCAATTGTAAATATTTATTTAAAACAGAGTTATAAACTACGTGCAGATAAGTGTTCTTTTATTACTGCAAATAATTTTATTAAGTCTGCAAAAATCAGGAAATGTAATGTAATTTTTCCACTGAATTTATTAAGTCCTCCAGATCGTACGAACCTGGCTACGCCCAGGAATATACTTGCAGCAAAATGAAAATTGTTTCTAAAATATTATTTTGTAGAAAACCTTTTCTAGTAAGAGACACCGATTGTGAATTTGTAAGATCAAGTAGTTAAAACTATGGTATTTTAGTTGACAATTTACATTTCACAGTCGCATTTCAGTGCTGTTGCCTGTAGATATAGTCTACGCTCGATAATGTATTTGTAGGCTGTAATAGTTAGTATCACACTCGTGTGTGTGTGTGTGTTGGTGTGTGTGTGTGTGTGTGTGTGTGTGTGTACATATGAGGGGTAGGGCAGTGTTGACGGGAGTAAAGAGGAGGTAGGACCCACCCTCAAGGTAACATGACTCCATGCACAGCCTTTGTGCCCCTGACAGCTGACCCTCATACAACGTCTCCCTATAACACCGTACACATATATGGCTACCTCACGCTGCTGGCTAGGGAGAAGGCATCGTCCCTTCCACCCATTTAGCTTAGGCCATGTTATACTCCATTTAATATAAGTTTGCATACATCTGACAGCAACTTATGGGCAATAATTTGTAATATTTGGTTATTTGTGTCACTATACAAGACAAACTCTTCAGTACAAATGTAGAAATGGACATGTCAGGTTCATTTTAGAGCTAAAAATGTCTTGCAATGTGCAACAAATCACAAAATACTGAAAATTATTGCCCATAATCTGCTGTCAAATTTATCCACACTTATATTAAATGGAGTATAACAACGCTGATGTACAGGCGCAATATTAAAACTGCAATTATTATATAACATTCCTGTGATTGGCTTCTAGTGTAGCGTCTACAAGACCTGCTCTAATACACAGGGACAATAAACGTCGCGAAATTTTTCTAAGCTGACAGGACCACTTTATAAGAAAGTGAGGCCCATGGCAGCATAAATCTGTGGCCCCCCCCCCCCTCATTTTTAAGATGAAGTGATAACGTGTGCTGGTAGGACCATTTTTTCCTGGCATGACGGCTGCGTTGTCGTAACTCTGACCTTGGCAATTCTGAGTATCAATGTCGTTTTCTTTACATGCACTTTACAATTAAAATATTTATTTCACAGCTACCAATGTGGTTTAATGGGGACTTGAGAAAATACCATTCATTAAAAATTATATAATTTTTATAAGAATAAGTGGCCCCTCAAGACGAGGCCCTGAACCAGTTTGTTTGAATACCTTACGTGGACGTCTACAGTTATAATTACGTTTTAAACCTCACGCGTCTTGTGGGTTCTGCCATAGCCATCTTTAGTACAAGGCCGCGGGCTTAGATCTGGCAACTCTGTCAGGAAGGGTCATTTTAACACTTCTTTTGTCTCGCCAAAGGATGCGACTTCCTCTGATTCCCCGGTCTGTAGGGCAGAATAACGAATCAGGTACAGCCATTGCCTTAGAAGAGAAGTGTTAAAATGACCCTTGTGTGCAGGGTCGCCAGATCTAAGGCCTCGGCCTTCTGTTAAACTTGGCTATGGTTCTACCCGTAATTCACAGACGTTTGGTGTCCTTGTAACCTTGCTCAGATTGGCTAGTCAAACGAGAGACGTCTCAGCCCAAACACACGCTGCCAACAGTCATGAATAGAGACCGGAAAAATTCGCGGGTTCACTGACATGTAGACTAGCCTCCAAGAATCTCTGTGAGCTCAAGCAGACAACATCTGTTCATTAGCTGCTCGCTGACATTGTGATATGGGTCTGCATTTAGCTACATTGTTATTATTGGCTGATCGACTTCAAGGTTGTGTCAAGTAAGTCAACGGCCAATCGCGAAAGTAGCACGAACTTACAGTTGACGGAATTCTATCTTGTGCCTGAATGGAAACGCGAATGTTTCAGGTCTCTAGTCATGAAGTACAGCTGCATATCGTCAGCTTAGTGCAACAACTAGGTAACTTAATTTTTCCGAGTCTAAGTTATCGGAGATTTTTAAATGTTTGTTGCAATGAGAGTTTACAATTAGAATTTATTGGTTTGTGGACATACGCCATTGCTCATGTTTTGCTGATCAAACTTGTTTTGAATTGCAAAGTACAAAAAAGAACAAAAACTATATAAAACACTCATTCGGTCAGTTTTTTTACTGTTTTTATTAATTATTATATTAGACGACAAGAATTCTAGAGCTAGAATTCAGTCAAATCTCGACACAACACCCAGTCATAAAAAACATAAACAAACGTAGAACCAGATTTCCAATATGAAATATGGAAATAGACAAAAACAGTGAACAGTGGACAACAAACAAAAGAGAATAGACAACACAAGTTAAAATCAACTAAAAAAAGTTAATCTGCAAATGTCTCCTCCAACATTATGATTGTTCCTATTAACATGCATGTAATTATAAATGTGCTAATTAGGAGTATTGTATCAACACAAAATTTAATATAAACAATTAACTGTGTTTTACAAGAACGTAATTGTTACAAGTAGCTATCTTCAGCTACATAATTATCTAGTTGTAGTATTAAACCCACGACAAGTATACGCAATGCACTGAACAAACCTTGTGCATACAATATTTCGCGGAAATTTTCAGCATATACTTATGGCATAACTGTATGAAGTGTCAACTATTATTGCAGCATTAGCTATACATTTTATAACAGATATTTTATACAATCTTTAGCACGTCAAGAACTATTTGAAAACTTTTCTTCCGCGCCCAGTGAAACAAATATGACTGTAGTAATGGAAAAGAGGGCGCGGTTAAATTTACACAAAAAATAGTTTCCTTATTTACATTTAGGAATTTGGGACAAGCACTGAAAAGTAGTTATCCCGTAATTTAGGACATTTTAATTTTTCATTTTCATGAGCTAACCTTTTGGTAGAGTGATGCATTATTACAGCTGCTGGTTTTTGTGAAAATAATTCTGCTCCAACTTGTTTCATTGCCTTACATGCACATATGCAGCTCTGCTTTATGGTTATTGACAGTGTGTCTTTGTGCAGGGGTGTCAATTTTGACTGTGCCAATAATAATAATGTTACTGCGACACCACACGTCTGAGATTTGCTGGCAGAATACATAAAATATGAGATCCAATCATTGGTCACGAAGCAGAGCTGCATATGTGCACATAAGACATTGAAATATTTTGACGAAAATTCTTTTCGCCAAAATTCAGTGGCTCCAGTAATAATATTACGTCGACTCAATACGATAGTCAGAAACGCGTCACGCTAACAATTTTGCCTAAAATTTGGTAAAGCTTATTTCCTAAAATTTTAATTTTTTATCACTTTACCGATTTATAAATTCCAACATATCTTAATTAAGTGTTTTAGTGTTACTTTACATACCATTCTCTCCTTGTGTCTTGCATCTAAAAATACGATTAGCTGTTGGCAAGAGAATTTATGACATTCTGCCAAGTATAAAATGGTATTGCTCTGTTTCTCTTAGGGTGCCAAGTTGAGCAGAGTTTCAAGCCAAACCGCTTTATTCGGAATATTCTTTAAGTGTTCTAAAGAAGACTGGCTGAGAGAATAAATTACGTATAGTCACACACGCAAGTACCGATCTCATGTCTACAACAGTTTCGGAAAATAAGTTGTTGAAATAGGATTAATTTGACGTTTTTGTGGCCGTTTTCAGGCTTTAAAATGCGTCTGCAAGATCACGAAAGTTGTATAGGTAGGTACATAACAGTCATTACAAGAGTAGTGCAATGGGAGTGCACGATTTGATGACATATTTGGACATACTCCATTGTTAGAGATGATTGTATGTCGCAAAAACGTTTTGTGCCAACAAATCCTTGAAAACACTGTAGTTTCTTGCGACTTTCATGATTGGATGATATACGTCTGACACAACGTAGCCGTCTTTCAATTAATAATAGATAGGGACCCATAATTTTCGCGAAAAGAATTTAGCCGCACTTTGTTTCAGTGACTTATGTGCACACCTGCAGCTCTGCTTCATAATCAGTGATTGGACGTCTTAGCTCTGACGTGTCTTGGAGTCTTCCTGGAAAATCACAGACTTGTGAAGTTTTAGTAACGTTATTGTGATTTGCAAAGTCAAATGAGACACATCCCTTCACAATGACTCGCTGCCAATAAACAAGCAGTAGAACTGTAGATGTGCACGTGAGTCACTGAAACACAGTGGGGCAAAATTCTTTTCGCGAAAATCAGGGGTCCCTAATAATAGGCATCAAATATTACAATAGCGTGATTCTTATTGGCTCAGTCAAATATGATAACAAATTCACGTACAACCGAAAGCCAGTAATTTTGTGATAAGCTGAACGTACGTTGAAACCCTGCAAACACTCAATTTTTCCCGCGGTAAATCATCATCCATATTCAATGTATGTTACGTACATAACATCTTCACATGTATTTATAAATTATTCCAAACTTCACTTTAAATGATTCTGAAAACCACTTAAACTATTGAGGAATGAACTGAACATGAATCTTGCGAATGCCAGAGTTGAAACAAGAGTACTCTGCTGTGGTTACATAAACAATCACAGTAAAACGGGTAACACAAATTTTTGTTCGTATTTCTGTGTAGGCTGTATTTGCATAATTACCTACCTTAAGAGTGCCACGGGTATGAAATGCGGCTAGTACAGTCACTATTTTTCTCAGCTGTTTCAAGAAATTACTATTAACGATTTTATCCACCGTAGTTGAAGTCACTTGTTAATTTAATAAGAGAAGTTACCAGAATGTAGTTGTAATCTCGTACACAAAAGTGCATCAACTCCCAATGTTACGTGTCGTGGATTCTAGACGGTATTATGACACCGAATGTTCAAGGCCCTTGCTACAATTTTTTATTTAGTTATCTAAAGTAAATTTAGAACATTTAGACTTCACAGTAGATTTGCCTATGTAAACAAACGTCGACGCTTCACAAAATACAGCGCCTAAAGTCGGAATTTCCTTTAAACGCAAGGATACAGAGCAATGTGTGCGATGGCCGTAACCAGGTCAATTCTTCACGTTATCGCCATACACAAAACACAATAAAGTAGTTTCATATATACTTAAAAACTGGTTAGCGGGTACTCGCATATTTTTTGCTGTCAGTAATATGTCATTAGTAAGCCAGTAATAAGTTTGAAAAAATGGTTCCAGTATACAGAGAAAATAATGTTTTGATTAATTTCATCTGTACGAATGACGGGATAGAGACTTCATAAAGTCGGTCAACTTCGAAGGCCAGATATTTACAGCTATCTCCCAAAAAATGTTTGTGGTCTAGATGTAATTGTAGTATCAGTGATTTTTTGTAGCGAGGAAGAGGATAAAAATGGCAAGAAAGAGAGAGAAACTATACCTCATAATGTTTACGAAAATTTTTCCACGAAGATAACAGTCAAAACTGTGACCTATGTGACAGATGCATAAGATAACTAGTATAAACGAACACTTTTATTGTGATTCCTAGAGAATTAAACAGAATGCGACAATGAGCAATGTGAATAGAGAAAACTGTATAGACCAGATACTGTCACCGCTTTCTTCGTTTACGAAACAAAATCAGCCAATCAGGAAAACCGCTCTCCTAGATTTGGCAATATGACGTCAAATAAAATACGACGCCATGATAGAAAGTCTGTATGTTCAATGTGCTTTACTGCATACTTGCCAGCATAGAAATAAAACTGACGGTTTAACGCTTGAAGAAAGAAAAATATATAATGCAGTAACAAATCTGTCATTGTTAGAAATCAAAAAACACAGAAACAAAAAATGTTTCCAAATTCTGATGAGAGGAACAGGACAATGGTAAAATTTGCCTCTCACAATACTGGGATATTGAAACTTTCAGGTCGAGCTTTTTAAATCTTCTGTAGGGAAATTTTTTTTACACTTTTATCGCGTTTACTTTGATTATTCTGAATTACTAACTCTTTTAAAAATGCCATTTGTAGAAGTAAAAATACTGAAAATAATAATGTACAGAAAACTTGCCGCTAAGCGTTAAAAAAAACTCTTTAACTTGTTGAAACTTGTTAACGGAGGTGTACTCACATTGAGGTCGTCGATGTTGATGCAGGTGGTGTAGTTGGACCAGACCAAGCCGGAGTTGGGGTGTCGATACCATGTGCCGTTAGGGTTGCACTCCTTGTGTGCCATCCCTGCAACAAACAAATACACCGACCAATTAGAACTCTCCTTGCAACCGTCAGCCAACCACAACTGCTTTCGTTCAATTACTCTTTGAAGTTATTACTGTACTTACTCAAGTAAAGTCTTGTAAACTACCCATACAGCACATAAGGTTTCAGTTATATTTCAGAAATGTTTCACTGAAACATCTGTAACATCTCAGCAATGTAGATATGTCCGCTTTCAGAGACGTTACAGAGTAATGTTTCATAAATAATGTAGTGTCTCTGAAATATTGCAGTGTAATGCAAAATTTACGCCCAACAGTTTTATTTCATTTGGCATAGTACGGGACGGGTTACAGACTATCTTAACCTAAGAAAATGAAACAAACATCCATAGCCGTCTTGGGATTCGAACCCACGATCCCTCGCATCGTACTCCGGAATATACCGACCATGCTACGGACGCCGATCACAAGTAGATGTATTGTTATATTTAGTTGAGGCATACGAAACATACTAATGTACTGCACGAAGCGTTTTTAGGCTACCTTAGATCAAGTGTCAAATAACGAACTAACATCTTCGAATGATTCTTGCAATGTGTTGTAAAGTAAAACTTGGCTCAACAATACCAAACCATTTATACGAGACGGCCAACACTTGGATTTCACCTTGCCGTGTATGTGGCGTAAGGAAAATATTAGTAAAAGACTGTCGCCTATTGTATTTTGTAACTTGAGATTCTCTCACGAAACGTCAGTTACGACGAGTCAGAAGGTGGGGATGTTAGTTTCAATTACGCCTACAGAGTAGGCCTACATCCAAACAATACACTTAAGTTTAACGTAGTTCATATATTCAAACTGTTAGCAATCGCTCCCCTCCGAGTTAAGCCTCATGCAGTCTTTATGTTTAACTGGTGTATAAACTTGTAGAACCGTTCTTATCCAGTTATTAATTTTTGACGTGACAACGTCTTATAATTCGATAGAGCCGGCTGCACGCACGAAAAAACATGACTCATGCGGCGTTACCTCGCTCTGAGGCGTTCCATGTAAGGCTTGAAGTGCAAGCGAGAGCGCGGAACGAGCGACAAAGAAGTACAATCGGCCTTTGCGTTCGGCAGCGTTCGACATCCGTCTCTCTCCTA
>PNEQ01030290.1:0-19700 GCA_003012365.1 Medauroidea extradentata | reverse complement strand
ACACACATATATATATATATATATATATATATATATATATACACACATATATATATATATACACACACACACATATATATATATATATATATATATATATATATATACATATGTGTGTGTGTTGGTGTGTGTGTGTGTGTGTTATAGCGTGTATTTATATCACGGATTCAGAGAATCGTTGAGTAGTATCTAGAGTAAAGTAAGGGCTGGTCACATCCATTAATTGACGGAATTAAGTCTGCCTGGAAGATGTGTATAGGGAAGCTTACAGACAAGTGTAGGTGGGATAGTAAGAGGTGTGATGGTTGGTTTCAGGGGTCTGGCATGACCACCCGAGGCGAGACGCGCAGGAGGACCCATGCTGTGGCGCCGTCGACTGAGAAGGAAGTACAGACACATCGTGAGCGGCGCCATGCTGTGCTGTGGCCGGAGAAAGGTACGCTCTTTTCTAAGCGCCTGCATACATTTTGAAAATGCCTCAATTATTTTTAAAGGATTTCTTGTCTTACCGAAAATGGGTACAAAAGCTAATTAATTTCTGGAGCACGACCACTTTCATTCCACTTTTAAACAAGTTATTTTGAACTGGATCCCGCATAAACCCAAATCTATCAATTCCTACCCTACCACCTCACATTTTTCCTAATCAACTTGCGCGCGTAATGTAAGGGCAGGATATGTCACTGAAGTTAGTATGTACATCTCGTAAGAGTGATGCTCAGATTACAGGGCTGACAACAGGCCACGGCATAACAATATTTCACGTAGCCTAGTCTAGTGATTAAAAACATATTTCTTGCATCCTAATTTTGGCCAAACGTGATTTTTTCTCCAATACGTAGATACTTCGTAGTGTTGTTCGGTAAAATTTCTCTATATTAAGTTACTATAAATAAGAAGGATATTCGTAGTCAGTACTCGCTTTAACCTTCATTCATTAAAACATATGTAAAGGTTTATTTATCTAATTATATTATAAATAACACGTACACGCATTAGTCAAAACCTAACAGAGGAAATTAGTTTAGAAAAAGAGTAACTGTTTATGAGATATGCATACATTTCAATTTTCTTTTGTCCCTTATGTAAAGTCCTTTGGCACATTTTCAGCCCTCAAACAGTACCTGCGGTGAACGTACAGTACTTTGGTCAGAGTTACTTCTGACAAATATTTCGTTCCTTTACACTTTGCAGCTTTTGCTTCATTTTGTTTTGAAGCTTTTTACGTACCTCGAATTCCTGCTTTTTGTGTTGCGAGCTCATCCTTTGATTATTCAGTAGCCAGTTTATCTTCTTTGAGCATTTGTTTTTCCCTTTTTCAACTTCTCCAAGCCTGTAATTTTTCAAAATAATAATGACCAGACGACCACTATGACAATGTTTTTACCATAAATTTCAAGATAGTAAACTTCACCAAGAGTCTTTTAAAATGAAGGTAATTTTAAGAGGAGTGTTAATTAGCTTTAACTTCACCAAGCCATTAAAATACGAAATAAGTAAAAGCATGACTGCACGATCTTCTATCCAGAAAACACCGATACAAAATATTTCGCTCAGCGTCTGCTCTACCGTGACTCAAATACATTATCACTTGGCTATAGATCAGTATTCGTACCGTGGGTTTTAACATTTTCTTTACCATCTTTTTTGAGGGCAAACTTTCATAACTTAATCGATCGGAGCATCATATTGCTCTAGGACTCACTTGTATGAGTCTACCATTATCAGTAATAGTGAAGTTTTATGTTTAACAAATCTACGTTTTGACAGCGAACGGTTTGACTTGATTTGGAACATTACTAACATCTGGAGAACTAGTTTTGAAGACATCCTATAGCATATTTCAATGCCAAATTCCTCGTATCCCGTCCAAGTTTCTTCAATTCTTCCTAAAAAAAAAACACAATGATGTTGATGAGTTGTATATTGCCTCAATTCAAATAAGTTATGTATATTTTAGGTCTACATTTATGAGACGTTGAACGTGTTACTTACATTTAGGCCATTTTATCCCATTATAAGCAGTAATTATCTGGGTAGCGTGCAGTATCAAATGGCCATTACTTCGCTAGTTGCCTCGATTATTTCCCCTGTAAAAATTAGTGATATACAAATATGCCATTTTTAACGATGGGCATAGCATGAACTAGCAAATCTTCACTATAAAAAGTTAAGATAAAAACTATTACACTTTAAGACAGCTAATTGTGAACTTGCATTGCAACACGATTTCGATTATAAATTACTAATTTTTTTTTTTTTTTTTTTTTTTTTTTTTTTAATCCTGAAGCTTGCTACATTTGTATGAGAAACATTTTATAGTATCACGCAATGTTTCGGGCAGTTTATTATTTTCGTTCTCGACACGAAGGTGTACATTTCAAATTTTCATATGTATGGAGATGGCGAAGCTGTAACACACCAGAATTGCATTAAAAAGGGTCTGGGTTTGATTCTTGGCCTCGCTTTTCGGATTTAAGTTTTACGTAACCATGTGCGATGCTGTTCCCATTTCCTGTTTGTGAGCCACTGCCTCTATCTCAAATGACCTCGCTGTCGACGAGACGTTAAGTACGTACTGCCTAACCGTTTCAGATTTTCATATAAATTGTATGATGTACAATTTACGTTTTTTATAATTCAGTTGAATCTAATAAACAAACCCACTACCAAACTGTATTTGAATTTATTGTGGCAAAAATATTTTACATGCCTATTATGTGCCAGCAAACTTAATTCAGTAGGAATATCAGAAAAGAATAGTACCAATATTTCAACATAACTTGCTGTCTGTTAATCTTCGAATATTCAGATAACGAAGCGAATGTGGTGATAAAGTGCCATTTTGCATAATTATTTGACAAAATAAAAAAACAGGAAAGTACCACCTTCTCTATAATACGTATATTCAAATAAAGCAAAGTATTTACAACCATTCCGTGAGTACGTAAATTCACATTACATACCTGCATATTTTCTTCACATGTAACGACTCAGCCATTCGCCCTTTTCACACAACTTGTACATACGAAATACTGGTACTACTTTCTAGATATAACTCTATTCTTTTTAACTCATCATTGCCCCAGAGCGGGGAATCCGGAGTCTGGTGATAGAAACATAGCTGAAGATGACAGTTCAAACTGCTACAATAGTGGCATGGAACTCACGACTCGGTATGATGCGATTAGACATACGGCCTAGCAGCGCGTACGAATTCATTTACTTCTCGGCTTGCTGTAGCACGGCGGTGACACATTATCATCGCGTGCCATAATATTTGAAATTAAAATTATCTTATACACGAAAAAAGAACACGTGACGTGCTTTGGCTTCTGCTATGTGTGGATGAGAACTGAAAACCTATTTCAGTTTTAATTTTTTGAAATTGCTGACGTGAAAAACAGATAGAAATGGCACAGTAACTTGTATAGTTTAATGACCGTGTAAAATAATACTACAGTAGCTTTCCAGCGAACAGTAACCGTGGATGAAAAATTAGACCTGTAGTGAGTCATGCGTGTGGCGCGGTTGGCGCAGTGGTTAGAGCTCTCTCCTCCCACCAAGGCACGTGTTCGATTTCCGGCGGGGTCGGTCGCTGGATTTTCGCATGTAGAAATAATGCCGGATGATGCCGCTGGTCGGCGGGTTTTCTCAGGGATTTTACGTTTTCCCAATCCATTCGTTCTGACACTGCTCCATACTTACACCGAGATGTTAATTGCTGGCCAAAATCTTTTCAATAGTGAGTCATGTGTACGTGAAGTTTGTCTTATTAATTTAATAATGTCGCTTGCTTGGCGGATTCTTTTTTTTTTTTTTGTTAATTTCAACTCATTTTCTTCATTTTATTGTTTACTCAACACTATCTAAGGTACTGGCTCTCTACTCTGCCCTAACGAATTTCTAATCTCGCTAAGAGTTCTGCCTCCTACTTTTGAGACAATATAGCCTACTTAAATACTGCGTTCAATGCCTATCCAGTTTCAGCGACATTCTGACATTCCTAAGGATTATCGTTGGTTGACTAAAATCTCAGCCTGGGCTGAATGTTAAGTATCTATACATGGATCATTCTACAAACAATAATGTTAACATGCAGTTAATGCTTAGACTCTGATAAACACGGTAAACTGGTTAATAAAAACAACGTGCATATTTTAAAAACCAGTGTTACACTTTTCGTAAACAAAAGATATCTAGGACTGTATTTATATTCAAGAAATAACTCCAATAGTGCTTCTGATGACCAAGAAAGAAAATAACTCTTTTAAGTTGAATAGCTAATACCACTCAGCAATTCATGTTGTTTTAAGTGAAACACTCAGTGCTGTAGCTTAATAGATTCCTTAATCAATGTGTACTTCAGCGATGACATTCTTTATTGTTCTGGCCCGTTCAATGTCTTACATATCGATATTCTACAGGAGATATAAAAATCACAAATTTTCCAAATTCATCGCAATTTGCATATACGAATCTAACCATAAACATTCGCATGCGTACGCTCGCAGAGAGCATTCAGTACGATAGTAATTATAAATACGATATAAATTTTATGTTAACAATTGTTCAGTGTTTTATATTAACTACAAAACAGTCACTCTTCTACAGCGGTCCAGGTACCAAATATGTTATTAACTAAATATAAGATTACTACTTATTTTTAAATTGTGTATAGGCTATGTAGTAAATTTTTTGCATAAAAATAAAATCATGAAATGCTTTTTTTTTGTATTTTTCGAGTTATGGTAACAACCAAAATCTTTGCGTTTAATTCTGCGTAAACAACACAGCACCGGACTATTTAATATGAACTATTATAAATGTATAGGACATATGACGTTTGCATCTTTATTCGCAAAAGCCGGGAAATCCATTTCAGTATCACATCGCTTTCTCAGATTAAAAAAATTGTTTAACGATTTCCGTTTAGGCTCATTTTCTCTCCGTGTGAACTGTAACGAAGAAAAATTGTTAAAACAAACTGGGGGTGCCAAATGAAAGTGATTGCAGGTATATACATAATGTTCAACGGTTCGACCGACATACTTAAAGCAAAGTGTTCCTGAGAACATTAGAAATAAAGGGAATAAAACAGATTATTATAAACAGGACTACATCGGCTCCATTAACAAATTTGGGGGGACAAATTTTCAGGGAACACAGACATACCAGAAACCCGTCCACTGTTGTGACGACAGGAAAGATGAAAGACACGCATACGCAGTTGACAAAGTGTTTCCTGTTGGACTTCGTGTGTGGCTACCTGAACTTGCAGGTCTACGGCGAACCTTTACGCGCAGTTACCTCGCATGCAGTGGCAAAGATCCATGATACAACATGCCGGAGCCTGCACACGGCTGGACGGTGCACATTTTGAGCAGATGGTGTGACCCACTACATATTCTTGTAGTCACATTTCACAAAGGTACTCTGCAAGGTTAAGTGTGTTGTCTTTCACATTCTTCCCTTTATCTCGTTAATGAAGCTGCGCAGCCTATCTTTATATGATGTTTTTTATTTCCAATGTTCTGAGGAACACGCTTCTCGAAGAATGTAGGTCAAATCGCAGAACAACCTGTACTTTATTGCTAAGCGATGATTATAAGAATGTGTAATTAATGATCATAACCTATAACGAAACACTCACGTTAAAAAAAAAAACAGCAGTATTAACTTTCGTGTTGTACATGTCGCGTATCTGAACCTTGATTTCAGACATCACTGCTTTCAATTCTAGGTATAATTATGTCTAGTTCACCAACAGATACTGCTTACGTAATCCTGATATCCCGTTCCTTTCTCCTGTTCTGTTCTCTTGCGCGTATTTCATAAGATTATGAATATTTATTAAGCAGTGGCAAAATAATTGTACTTCTGTACACGTAATTTTAAGACATATATATTTCCGAAAAAAGACATACATTACTGATAGTTGCTGAAAAGTAGCCTATGATAAAACAATGGAAAGAACATTAATTAAAAAAGTAGTGTTAAGTCTTGCACCCACAAAATATGGCAGGATATAATTGGGGACCTGAATTCGAAACCATGCTAACTCCAATATTTATGAAACAGCAATGTAAAGTAATATATTTTTCTTGTGCATTTATAGCTGTCTTAAATATGTTACTCATTAAAATACAATATTTTACTCCCATTAGTGTCATATTTTAGAAATAAAGAGATGCACACAGTAAATAAATTATCTTTATTTGCTAATGTTTAACTTTTGGAGTCAGCATGGTTTGGAATTCAGGTCCATATTTATTATGGTTTTACTTTGATAACAAGTAAACTGCGCAGAACACTAAAAGAGACAAGCTGTCTAACATACATAGTTTTACAATATACGTGTTCTTGTTCCCTATTTTTAAAACAGAATACTCACATATTCGGGTTCTTAGTCGCAGGCTCTTTTATATAACCTGTTGGGCAACAGACTGTTGCACACCCACACTTTTAGCTCGAAGGAACAATCCAGTGCTGTAAGCTCTGCCTTCCTTGCCTAGCTTTTGTTGAAAGTTGCAGAGCTATCGTTGAGGCCATGCTCTTCAGTTTCTACTGGTTTTCCGATAGTTATTTGTTTAAGCTTAAACGATAGCAGATATCAAATATATGTCTGGCAATTTTGTTTACAATGATTTGCCGTGATAGCTAATTTTTTTTAAAGCAAGAAATTATACGGTTTCGATTTAAAAACTCAATTAACCAGAATTTCGTTAATTACATAATTAGCTTAAACAATAGTATTTACTGCCTTTAAAAAATCAGTCAACATGGAGAAGAGGATTTTAAACAAAACTGCCAGACAGATTTTAGATATCTGCTCTCGTTTAGGTGTAAAAAATTAATATCCCTAAAAAAAGTAGAAACTAGAGAGCATGGCCTTAAACTGACGTTAAAGTCAAAGTAAATAAAACAAATTTTTCAAGTTTGATGAAAGTTTCCGTATGAAATAATCTGCAATAATGTTAAAACCTATTTACTCTGCATCTCGGTTGCAAAGGCAAAATACTGACAATTCCGAAATGGTAGTGCCAGTGTTGATTAGCAAATGTATCCTTCAGCCTCATCTGTTGTGACGCTAAAAGCCATCAGATGTATATATTTATCACAGAAAGATATGTCTATAACCCAATTACTGTGATCTTACCTGTACACGCGTGTTCTTCAAAAGCAGTGAAATGTTGTACAAAATACGTCACAATTTTATTTTAAAATACTACACTATGTTTTATAATAAATTTTTGTAAGTTATTATTTATTTATTAATACCTTTGTTTAAAATGGCGATGTTAAGGCAATCAGCCTTGTCTTACACTTAACCATTATCATACAAATACAGAAATACAGAACACAATATCTTACAATATAAACAAGTAAACAAATAGTAATAACAATGCATAATAAAATAATATCTGCGTGTGGATTACGATACCACATAAGATGCTATAGTAATGAAAAAAAAAAAGAAGAAACATATGAAAATTGTATTATGCATTGCGATACGTTATACGAAATTACTGAGAAGTAATCTTAATACTTTTTTGACAAATGTAACATTCCGTAAGTTAGTACAAAAACAATTCAGAAAAAAATATCGATTAACATAGCTAAAAAAAGTGTAAAATTTAAATTAATAAATGATATACAAACATAGTTCAGACGTGGCAATTGGCATTAGCATATAAGTATCCTAAGGATGTTAGAGTGTTGTGAAGTACTATCAATTATAATAACAATAAAATCAAGGAAATAGTAAACTTAAGCCTTGTCGTTTTACCGGATTCATGATCGTATACTCGTAATACGTTTATGGACACCACGTTTGAAAGCCGGGAGTGTTAAGTACGAATTCCGCACTTGAACAAGTAGAGACCGAGTAACAGAGACAGTGAAAGACTTTGAGAAAGAGCGTGATTTATGAGCAGAAATGGGCAACTGATGCGATACTTTGCAGCGTGTTCCGAAATTATGATTTCCCCCCGGAATTTTTAGCTGGGATATTAGATATTTAGGACTCAATTCTGATGAAAACAGGATCTTGTACGTAAAAACTGAACTGTGAATTAAGCGCCTCTCGCTAAGACGTAGCCAGTTAAGTTTGTCAATGAATTATGATATGTAATCACGAGGCTTTAGACAAAAAAAAAAAAACGAGTGCAAGCATACGCTGCAACTTTGTCGCGGACTTCTCATCAATATCTACAATCACCACATCACAGTAATCAAGGATATGCAATATGAATGCGTGAACGAGGGTTATTTTAACAGACTGTGGTAATAATGGATACAAAATACTAAACTGTTTTCAGAAAATATTGATTTTTGTTTGTAGATTGCTCGGAAGATATCGATATCGACTTTTTAAAAAATCAGATGAGGGATTGTGCTTATTCATTAAAATTTTCAGCTTAATTTTTTTTAAAAATACAAAGTGGTTTTCCTGTTGCACGTGACTTTCAAATTTAAGGGTTAGCTGTTTCCCCTGTTTAAAGTTTTCTGTCTTTAAACCTTGTTTTACAGTATATACCGAAAGTGCTGTTTCATGGTTGTTGTCTATATTCCAGTATGGATCATTCTAAGAATTGGTCTGTATCAGGCAAACATTTAGTATAGTACTTCAGTTACAGATTATTTGAAATTCATATTAAGATCAAGGTTGAATTTTTTATTTAAAATATGTTTAATACTTGCGTATGACTCAGTCAGTCCTCGCACCAGAAATATCAGCGCAGTTAGTTGTTTTGGTTTTAATAATCATAACCAATGCATGCATTTGGCATTAGTTTAAAAATTTACAAACTTCACAGACCGCTACTGTGCCGTTTTTTATTAACATGATACAATTACAAGTAGAATTTAATGTGTCACTACAGCAAACCACAGCTTAAGTACTTACTTTTGAAGCTGTAGCAAGTGAAAACCATTTCGCAGCTATTTGAACCACATAATAATGCAATCCTTTTCACTGTAGCTTTTCTTGCACTTCAATTTACTGACCAAAAAATTAATAAAATCTGCATATCCAAGTCTTTACGAATGATGTACCCATTAATTCCACATTAAGAAAATTCATATTATATTCGATTCCTAATTAACAGCACGTTACTTATAAGGAAGAGTAAATAAGAACTGTCACTATTTACATCTACAAAGCAACATCCACTCACATTATATTTTAGCCGTGTATTAGCTTTACACTGAACATTTCACTCGAAATGTAAATTTAAAAATGTACCCAATTATAGCATTTATTCCTGAGACTGGCATTGTAAAATCTGAAAAGTTGAGTAATTTTCAGATTCTTAAAAAACACGACGATGTTTTAATAAAATGGCATTGTAATTACACGGGAAACGTAACCATAGCATTTTAAAGAGACGAATATAGGTACATATTTTATTTAACGAGGTATGTGAAAAGTAAACACAAATGTTTACAGTTTTAACTTTTTCACAGCATTAACAAATGTAATAACCACCGCCGAAAAGTTACTGCGGTAATATAACATTAAACTGCATTTCTGCACTTCGTGGGAATGTAGAACTTAAAATATTTGCTCTAATCCACTGTGAAAACCATGTTTAATTTAAGAAGAAGTTAAAGAAATATCACATTTACGAGACTGTGCCTTTTGCACCATCATGCTATTTATGCATTTTGTATAATATTTCGCCTTCAGAATCGT
This sequence comes from Medauroidea extradentata, assembly GCA_003012365.1. Lineage (NCBI taxonomy): Eukaryota > Metazoa > Arthropoda > Insecta > Phasmatodea > Phasmatidae > Medauroidea > Medauroidea extradentata. The sequence goes on along the minus strand of PNEQ01030290.1, from coordinate 10,003 downwards.
GTGGTCAAAATCACATTCTCATGAGCTAAAACAGAAAGCCAGATATATAATTATTGTTTACTCTGTAAAATATTCTGTAACGTTATGAAAATATTTGACAAACACAGACTCTATAGACCTACAGTTGTATATGTTCTGTTCTAACTATTATTTGTTATCGTTTTTGGGACTGCGGTCTTTATTTAAAGCATCACAACGATTAATCTGTGGTAATTGCACTATTATATGTTATTAAGCGTACTGTATTTGTGTTCCGAGTAATATATAGAGCAATAATCAAAATGTTAAAGCTACATAGAGCCAAGAGTGTCTGAGAAATTTCAACCCTTCCCAAAAGTGCAATTGTAATTTTGTAGACTACTCATGGACCAAAGTCTACGATCTGGATGTCCATATATTTTACAAGCATTATGAGATACTTACATTAACTGAATATAAAAAACACGTCTAAAAATAACAATTTTCCATTGGAGAATTTCTCATTCTGTCCTGAACTATAAAAAAAATGGGGATTAAGCAGTGTTGCCAAAGTATTTACACTTTATAACTAAATAACACCCTTAAATGTCTGTTTTAAAACGTTACGATTATTCAACTGTTAAACAATAAAATCCCTTCGTACTGTATAGGATTTTTTAAGTTTTGTACCCATAATCTAAAATAGTGGTAAAAAGCATTTTTTTTCTATGGCTGAATTATTCTCACAAGTTTTTCTTCTGTAACAGCTTCCTAAACAAAAGAAATACAAAACACTACCAAATAAATTATGCAACTATTTATATAAACGTTTACAATACCACAATTATATAAAACAAAACCAAGTCTTTTAATTTTGCCTCACTAATAATTTTTATACTTACAAGTATACACACGGATTCATATGCGAATGGTTGGGGTAACTGATATTTTTCATGCATGAAAATCCATAACACAGAGCGAAGGAGAAAAAGTGATGTTCAGGAAGTCTGGCAACAACAATGGCTCATAGATATGAGCAAATTCCCACTTGCAAAACAGGCCTCTCCAACAAACCTAGTAAGAACTAACTCATAATTGTTTTGCCTGCCAGGACCTATTGTGGACATTCTAACTACAGAAGCAATACGTTACACCGGCATTATTGTCAGTGCACAATTGCTTGTACCGCAGAGGTACTGGAAGTATTGGACTGTATGAACTTCAGTCTTTCAGTCGTTCAGCGTACAACAAACATTCTTAACTTGAATCAGCGAGAAATGAACCGCTTCGGGAAAATTCCAGTCGTTTCTGTCATAAATGAGCAACTTAAGGTAATGAAACCATGCTGACTGTTTCAGTGACCAAATATTACTGATTTGAAAGTTAATTCCACTTTTACAAGTGAATTTTTACTGCCTGTATACAGATTTTCAATTAATTCTACAGATAAATTAGTCAGAAACTTATTAATAAAGGGAATTTCAGTGATTAACATTCAACTGATTGTAACCACTGGTTCCGATTTAGAGTGAAGACATGATACTTTCATTTTGTAGAATGACAACATATTTATGTAAACTCCGCGTACCCACAATAAACTGTTATTTCCCGCACTCTTCGCGTCTAAAACGGAGGCACCTATTTCAGACCTTTTACTTTCGGGAAATGACCGTTTTGAGAAGAGCATATATATAACTTAACCGCACCACATTTATTGTTAATGTGTGCTGGATCCAGTAGAGGTTTCTAAAAATATATGGGCATTGCTTCGTGTCGTACTGACGTCTAAAATCCTGCAGTATAAACAACATATTAAAATGAAAAATCAACAGAAGTAACTCTATAACTGCTAAGATACTCCGTTATGTTCTACGTCTGTCTGTGACCTCTGTTCTTCTGTTAAGATGTTCATCTTTGCTGATTATTAATAACATATTTTTTATGTCTGCATAGGTTACCATTAATTTACTTCCACAAGAACTTTAACTGTCGTTGTATTTTAAATACTTAGTTAAACCCAGAATCTATGCTTTATTCATCAGGATACATACACAACGTGAAATTCCAAAACTGGAATCGGGTCAGATACAACAAGGAACAAACAGAAAATAAAAGAAATAACAAAAATATATAAAAAAAACTTAAGTTGACATGCGACACAACGATGAGACGAAACAAAAACACAAACAGAAATACAGCAAACGACACAACGATGAGACGTAACAAAACACAAAGGTGTCGGACACAAACAGAAAAAATAACAAACGACACAAAATATGAGACGAAACAAAATACAGTAGTTTTTTTAGTTTTTTAGTTTGTTTTTAAGTTTTATTTTGACAGTCATTTATTTTGCAATGGAGTGTGTCCAAGCAAATAAATCCAGTCATGCACTCCCATTGCACAGTTCTTTCAAAGATCACAGAATATGTATTTTCTTTCCATCGGGTATTTTTAAAATTATGAAACGTTAGAGATTATAGACATGTGCTTTATTTCTAAAATGCAAAGTACGTGAATTCAGAGAACTAAACGTAGAATTGAAATATAGTTTGAAATAATGTTTTCGTAGGGAATTTCGAACCGACAAACGAAGAGGAAACTTTTAAAAATTATTTCTTTTTAATATCCGGGCTCTGAGACGTCATCTAGGAAAGCTTCTAGTGAGCAGACGCTTGATTCTCTCGCTCGCCTTGCCTTTCTTCAGCGTCCAATATAATTCAGGCGCACATCAAAGTAAGAATGTTCAAAGGCAAGCGGAGAAGCTGGGCGGTAGAGCAACCAACTTCACCTCGTCTTAGCAGAAGGCGAACTCCTCTTTCGGTTATTTGTTACACTTTTAACTCATAAAGTAAACTAAATATATAGTTCTCGAGGAAACTTTGTAGGCCTACTAATAAACATTAATCCAATTCCAAGGAAATGTGTACAGTACATCGCAGTTCATGTTAACTTACTAGAATTTTGTGTTTTAATTATTTTCGCGGATATGTTACTTTCGTAACAATACGTAAGATACATTTTTATTTTTGCAAGCAATTTTCACGACGAAGGAAATAATTTCTTGTTCCTTCTTTTTTATGGAAATCCTATTGGAAGTAAGTTATGTGTTCTTGCCGCAGAAAAAAGAGCACCCTCCTCCCCATAACCACGCAAGTAATCCTTCAAAGTTTGTCAGAATACAGTCACACAATGCACTTATGAATTGGTGACTGCAACTCGAATTCACCTCACATATGTCTGTATCTGTAACACTCAGCTTAAATTTGTTCAATTAGCTATTACTTTTTTTTTGCCCTTTGCTTTTGCGTATTGCCTATGGCTAACATTTCCGTCTACACAACTTACATTTTGTTCAAACAGTTTAAGCTTTCCTCTACGTTTCCTGCAAACACGTGGACGCAGACCTTACGTAGGCAAGGGTGTTGGTTTTAGGACTTCAGTGTTTTATGTACAGTTCCTAACAGTTTTGTATACCCCCAGCGCCCAGCAAGCTTTTCACTAGGCGAAACAATTTACGTTACGGTTAGGACCTGTGGCTATTAGTTATACACGCGATGTAATGCGGGGGATGTAATTTACAATAGGGGAGGTGCTGGTTTTATCCGTTTGTTTAGCGGGAAATATTTAAATCCCCGGCCTCCAGCTCTGGCTTCCCCCACTCTCACTCTTAAATTCGGATCCAGAAGGGGAAGCCACAGTTAGAGAAGTCGCTGGACTGAACTTACCTCCTTCTAATTTCATTTTCAGTTAGGACACAGAATGTGTAACGTTAACTTATTTAGCTGGTAAATGTCCGAACAAACTGTTTGATCGAATAACCTTCTTCTTCGAGAGAAAAATAAATTCGGTAGACCTCTAGAATGCTAGAACTAAATATTTTGAAAACCGGTAAGTAAATAAACGTCGAATACGAAATTACATTTTACTGAAGTGATTAAATTGATACATTAATTATTTGTGCAATAATAGGCAAACTCCGACATTAAGCGCCAATGTAAATTTTCGTTAGTATATTAACTCTCGGATTTATTAGTTCACGATAATTGTAATAATTATGTCCCAACATAAACTTTAATATGCATGCCGTTTCTTTAAATGTTTATTTGTTGTTAGTGCCTTTGTCAAATGGTGTCAAAATGTATTTTTTGGATGAACAAGAATTTTATTCCTCCTAACGCCAAGTGAAAATGTTTACATTGAAAGTGAACACGAACGTATAAATTATCATGTTTAATATTATTGTATTTATTATATTTCGTTAGTATTGATTTTCATATAAAATTTTCTAATCGGCTAACAAGTCGTATTATTACGTACATGTTGACAAACAATACGATACTATAGTGACTACGTTATGCTAACATCCACTAACAACATTTGAGATCAATTTCACCACCAAGTTAAACAATTTTAGGTTTTAGTAACTTGTTTGTTTGTTCCTGTTTAATTGCAGACTACTTACAGTACTATTCAATATAAGCTGCACGATGAAAACTCATTCGTGGGAGAGACGATAATTAAGGAGTAAGGGGAAGGTGGAGTAGTTAGGTGCGAAATTGCGTCCCTTACCTCCTCAGCTAATTATGGTTACCAGTACTCCACTGAACTTGTGTATGATATTACTTAGCCATACATTGCGCGCGCTCATTTACAGCCGTGAAAAATCCTTAGTAAATTATAGTAGTATTATAAAATTGAAACATACAGTAAATTTTAATTATTTAATTAATATAATATTACGCTCTCTCTCCGCTATTACTCTATTCACACACACGCGTCCGCACGTTACAACAAAATTTTTATCAAACCAAGCCGGAAGAAATTTAAGCAGGAAAGAACGAATAATTCATTTGGCTTCATGTCCTCACTCATGTTTTACTGACACTTATGCAATATACCAGAGGCTGGTTTATTTTAAGATGAGATATTTACTTAGCAATACGAAAAGTCCTTCGAAAACCAAAAGTTGACTCGCCGACTTCACTCTAATATTTTACCAACTCTATGGACGTTTCCACGATAATTTCTCGTTGATATTCCCGAAAAAATAGAAATATTAAATTTTATATCGTTCAAAAATTTTAATATGCTAACAGACTAAAATATAGTCGTCATATCATGCAAATCACAAAAAAAAAATATAGTTTTTAATTTTACTGTGCTTAAGTATAAATTGCTGACATAATGCCAGTACTTTTATTTTCAACAAAGTAAGTTTGTATTAGTGTAATGCTTAAAAAAGAGACTGTCAAAGAAATGTACTAACTTATAAGTTTTTAATACTGTTTATTGCAAACCTATTGTTTACACACAGAATCTACGTTAACATATACAAACAATGGGTACTTGAATTAAATTTAAAATACTTAAAAAAAGTACGTAACAGAAAAACGCAAGGAAAATTATTACAAGAGGAAATTTTTCGTCTAAGCAATTTCGTTTGGTTACGTATTGCGTAATAAACTGTTTGAAATAACAGTCGACGCAGAATTACACGAAAGCGGGTTCTAATTAAAACACACAGTTATTCGGGAGAACATAGGCGTAACGTTGTATTCACATGACCTTAACGATGACAGTATTGAAGAATTGGTAAAAGCACTGGAAATTCATTTAAAGTATATAATTTGCGTATATTCATTGTGTAACAATTTATAGCAAATTAACTTACATACATTTACTTTTAAAATTAGTACCTTTAGGGTGCCGAAAATGCATGTACGGTACCGACAAACCCACATGTGCTAAGAAAAATATGAAAAATAAGGAAGATTTATCAATACGAAAAAATTATTGCGTCATATTGTATGCTGAAATTATTGATGAGACATTTCGTTTCTAGTTACTCATGTTGTTAACTACTTATTGGCCAAATTAATGCTAGCTACTATTACATTAGGAAGAATATTTATTGCAGCCGTGTAGAGAGAGGCAATTATTGCAAACAAACAGCTAAAAATAGTGTGTGCATATCAATACAGTGTATTCCAACAAATAACTAACACATTATCAGTGTTAAATCATCGGGAAATAAAAAATATGGCTGCAATAATTTTAAAAATAATGAATACGCGTTTCAAGTCTTAAACTAATGTGATTTACAGGCATAAATTTTAACACATATAGTTGGTATAACGTAAATATTAGTATGAAATATCACCTGCTGGATTTCCAACACTGATTCTACCTATAATTCACAGCAATTAATATTTAAAAGGAAAAGTTCTATGGGCCAGAAAAATTTACATGGTACCAAAAGCAAGAAAGGTTCCCTGTTTTCATCAAAAGAATTATTTATTGGGATCCCAACAGGAAAGGAAATCCGAACAGTATATTTACCAACGGGTAACTAATTATTAGCTTAATACTGTACACTTGAAAACAACTGCACTGGCGCTGTGTTTGTACGTATACACAAACAGCTGCTGTATAAATACTACGATCGAAAATTCTGGTCGGTATATTACGTTGAACCAACAAAGCTCTAACTTAGGCACAACGGTGCTCAAACCCAGCCAGTTTCTCAATGAAACTCCAGTCGTTGGTCCAATGTATGCTGTTATAGACGGTTCGGGATAAAGTGAGCTCTGAAAAAAGCCCTGTTAAAGTTATATTTTCAGCTAATTTGTATCTTTACGCGCGTAACGGCAAACGACGGGAAATGTCTAACCTATCTGGACACGGCACTTGAGGTTTGCGCATGTAAGATAAAGCGTGCAGACGGTAGGAACCTACATAGTTCGAGTAAAATAAGTCAGTTAACTGTGTGAAATACATGAATGTCGATTAAGGTTGATTTTGTTTCATTATTGTTGTATTTAAATACGAAAATACACGGAACTATTTTGCGTCATTTCGCGGCCAACCATACAAGGAGTAAGGCAACCATAGTTAATGTTGAATTATATTCAGTAACGGCTTGTTATATGTTACAAAGGTTTAATCTTTAGTGCTCACTTTATCCCGAATGTCCTATACACGTGTTGTTTACACGGTGCGCTGGATGTCGTAGGTGTGAACAGCCCCAGTTAACTCACAGGGTGCCAAATCAAGGCAATGAAGTGACTGGTAAATGACAGATTTTTCTGGTGGAGATTTTACTCGCCAGGTCAAGTTCCAGTTCTTCTCTCCAAACCGATTTCGTTACCTTCTCCGGACCTCCAAGAGACGATATTGGTTGATCGTTGTACAATTTTTATAAACTAGTAGGGTAAGCCGTTTACGATAAATTGAGCACTGCATAAAATTTTCTTTCAGCTGATTTGCAGCTATCTTTATTATTTTTAATATGAAAACTTTCATGTAACTAAAAACCAGTATAAACGTTTCAACACTCTCAATAGTTAACGTCAATTGGCCCAATTAAATATATTTTTAATTACTTACAAGTTTTGCTGATTGCTCAGTTCATAGTGAACAGCCTATATTTTACGCAAACACCAGTATAGTTTTGAAATTACGACACTGCGCCCAGGAAATTTCACGAGTTCAACAACTACCTTACAGTTGGACTTCACAATCTTGCATAGACTTTATTATGTTTTCGACTACTTGTTAATTGGCTGCTGCTCCGGTGAGTGGCCAGTTGAACGTCTGACAAGGTAGTGTGGGATTTCGTTATTACTTTCACGCAGGTCTTACACTGTGGGGTCGAGATCTTCGCACGTGGGGATCATATAGGCCGGTGCCGTTGGTCTGCGGGTTTTGTCAGGGGACTCCCTTTATTCCCCTTCCCATAAATCCAGCTGCCAAAGAATGCGTTTGTAAAAATCCTACACACAAATACACAGTGTACGGCTGTGCACATTTTCGATTTTTTCAAAGCAGTGTATTAAAAAATAATTGACTTCTTTACACCAGTGTGGGAAAAAAATAGACTATCTATATTTTATAGCATGGCCTTAAGGGTGTTCAAGTACGATAAAGTCCTAATTTTAAATTTATATGAAATACTGTTAGTTTTGTAGACTATTGTGAGAGCAGTTTCCTCTTACGAAACAATTTTAGCTGGTGTAGTTTTCTCATAACGGTGCGTCAAAGACAAAATTTGCATGTTCTTCTGCCATGCAAATAGTGAAACCCAACTGACTTACGTACGTGAAATAATTCACAGTGAAATAGCACACTATGGTTTACGTAATAAAAATTTTTTTAAAAATCCTATGATTTTTTTGTATTTTACAAAATTGCTGATTTTGCAACTTTTTTTCTGTGCGTTTACGATACTTGTTAAATTTAAAATATAACGTTGTGGGTTTTTTAATGTTTCATTGCATAGCCCGTGGGATGTAAACTCACAGTGAATTATTTAGTTTAAGTAGGTCAGTTGGTTTTCACTATTTTCATGTCAGTGTAACAAGCAAATATTGACTTTGACGCCCCGTTAAGAGAAAACTACGAGAGCTAAACTTGTTTCGTGAGAATAAAATGTACTCACAATTATAGACTACAAAATTAACCATTTTTCATATAAATATAAAATTTTGACTTTATCGCACTTGAACACCCTTAAGTGCGCCGCGTTCGTTGAGCGTGTTGGCGAGTTAGATGATCAGAAGCGACAGAGCTATAAGGGCGACGTCGAAACGCGCATCAAATGGCATATCGATACGAATCGAACGGTGAACAAGGGTACGACGTTCCCGCCAGCTCATTTTTTCTATGGGACTAAGCGGCGACGTACACTATTGTTGGTAGAAAGTCTGCAACAAAGTTTTGTGCACAGTTCTATCTGAATTTCACATACATTTTTTAATACTGCAGTCTGAAATGACATCTTTTAGCTATGTTAGATGGCCTCGACATTTTTTTTGTCCTAAGTGTGTTTCCTTTTTGTACATTGGCACAATGGTCACATGTGGAATGAATAGATTCGAAAAAAAATATACGCATTTCATCGCACGTTACAAACACATTTGAGCACGAAAAGGAGGCGCCCTTATGCAGCAAGGTTTTCAGCACTGGTCAGCGGTGATGTGGGAAGAATATTGACGAGCGCTGGAATGAAGGGGCAGGAAAACGGGAGGTCCCCGAGTAAACCCGCCGATCAACGGCATCGTCCGGCACGATTCCCACATGTGAAAATTCGGGGACCGACCCCGCCGGGAATCGAACCCAGTTTGCCACAGTGGGAGGCGAGAGGTCTGACCTCTCGGCCACCGCGGCCCCTGGGGAAACTTGAGATCCTCGAGAAAATCCCCTCCGATCAGCGGTACCGTCCGGCACAAAAATTCGGGTCGACCTCCGCGGGAACCAGGTTCGCGATGACGTGGAGGCGAGCGCCCTAACCGCTGAGGCAAGCCAACCGCGAGTGGGGTCACGTGGCATGGTGATGGTTGGAGGAGGGATCTGGAAGATGCCGGCGTGAGGGCAAGGCCGCGAGCCACGACACCGCGCGCAATCAATGATGCATCGCGCGGCGGCGAACCCAATAACCATTACGATTACCAAGCTGGCACGGCGCGCGTGTCGCGGCTAGCCCCCCACACACCTCTGGGAAATAACGGCTCCGCGCTTGCACGTGCTTGTCTACCCTGCGGCTTAATCTCGGTTGCAGAACAGCTTCGTATACGGAAGTCAAGTGGCAGAGCGTTCGTTGCCTCGGGTTTAGTTTAGGGGTGGGCGAATATGAAAATTTCATTTCGAAGCGAATTCGAAGCGAATATGTTGAAATATTCACGAATTCGAATCGAATATCGAATCGAATATCAAGTAAATTGAATTTTTTAACAAATATACAATGTAAAATAATTTACACTGTTAAGAACTTACCTTGAAGGCTAATTATAAATTGAGTAAAAAAATGAGTTTTGTAGTGATTTGCAAAAAAAAAAATGTTTTTAGTGGACTTATTATATGTAATTGCTCAGGATGTTGTTTCAGATGATTCTGTAGGGTTGTAGTGGTACGTAAAAGAATCACAAAATCCCAAAAAAAATCCAGTTGGTTTTATAAAACTTAACAGACCCTAAAATCGTATATTTTTTTAATTGCTTTATGAAGCACCTGTTGGAATTTTGAATATTTTCTTGCATGTTTCTTT
>PNEQ01030289.1:0-19677 GCA_003012365.1 Medauroidea extradentata | reverse complement strand
ATATATATATATATATATATATATATATATATATATATATATATATATATATATATATATATATATATATATATATACATATTTAAAAATATTAAACTCCCTAGAAGTCATTATTCACTACAAAAAGTAAAATAATTAAAAATAATGTATTTTTTATGGTAATTAGGAGCAAAATATCGTAGGTATATCGCACAAGCGATTTAAAATTCAACCTTTCCTAAATGTTTGAATCGTCACGTATCACACGTCTGAGCACATTTCAGATTACAATTTAAAAAATTTTTCGGTATTCCATGCTCTAGTGACCTTAATGGGGAGTGTTAGACAATTTTATTGTATTTTCAGTTTTTGAGCCGTAACATTTATTCAAATTGTATTATCAAACTTTTCTCTTCGACAAAGCATATGATATATTCTTGGTAAACTGTTTGACATAAATAATAATGGTATCTTTCATTAATTTGTCATGTAGAATCAGTACAAGAGAATTATAGGTTAACATTCAATAATTCCCTTGCAATTATTCTAAACAAGAACTTAATGGATGGTTCCATTATTATTTATGTCAAGCAGTTTATCAAGAGTATATCCTATGCTTTGTCGAAGAGAAATTTATGATAATACAATTTAAATAAATGTTATAGCTCAAAAACTGTAAATAGAATAAAATGGCTTAACACCCTTCCTTAAGGCTGTGCTCTTGCGTTTCTACTGATTTCAGGATAGTTTTTTTAAGACTAAACGAGAGCAGATATGAAAAATCTTGTAGGCAGTATAGTTTAAAATGGTTTTTACCACATAGGTAAATTTTTTTCAGGAAGTAAATATTGTAGTTTTAGCTAATTTTGTAATCAACGAAATATAATTTAATTTATTTATTATTCGAAACAGTATGATTTCTTATCTTTTAAAAGTTAATTTCTTATCTTTTAAGAGTTAGCTACCACGGCAACACTATTTAACTAAACTGCCGAACAGGTTTTTGAAATCTGCTCTCGTTTAGGCTTTAAAAATAATTGTCATTAATACATTAGAGTCACGACAGAATAATGTAACCGCGTACGGCAGGATGGATGGACGGACGGCGAATGAGGCCTACCTGGGCTTGTCCGACGTCGATGGCGTCCCAACAACAGCGCCGTGCTCGCCTCGACTGTGCGTCGCCCGCACCGCGCATTCTGGCCGCCGCGCCGAATTCTCCCTCCTCCTCCTCATCATCCTCCTTTCTCCTCCTCCTATTTCTCCTATTTCGCCTCCTCTTTCTCCTCCTCCTTCGTCCTCTTCGTGCAGCCGTCCGCCGCGCGGCGCCGCCACTTACCTACCGCCGCCGCCGACACGTAAACAGGGTCGTTTCATTTGTCCCCTACAAACGACGCCGAACATCGTGACTATTGTGTCGCTAAGTGGAGCCTCGTTGAGAGGCGGGTACGCTGACGCAGCGGCAGCACGTATGCGTTGAAAGGCCGGGTTTCTGCTCAACAGTTATTTGGACCTTAGATTTTTTTTCCGTTTGAGGCACGGAAACTGGAAAAGCAATTAGTCGACTCTTAACACGTACATCAAGCATTTCTTTGCCTCTACGCGCGGAGTAATGAACTAGCGTTCTGTGTTTCCATTGGAAATGTACTTCATTTTCAGTGAGACTTTAAGTGATGACCCTTTAATTTAATTTGCGAAAAGTATGTGTAAAAGTTCAATATAAGTTTGCATAATTGTGGTTTGACATTCCGACTGGTTTTCTCCCAGATACAACAATATGAAAGAGCCATTTTAACGCTTTCGACGACTGAGAGATTTTGGTCAGCGCTCAACACCGAAGTCTTTAGCGCTGGTGAGGGTTGACATGAGGTGAGTATGGAGCAGTGCTGGAATGGAAGGGCGAGGGAAACGGGACATCCCCGAGAAGACTATCAGCCAGCGGCATTGTCCGGCACGATTCCCACGTGCGAAAATCCGGGTACCGACCCGGCCACATTTGATGAGCTCGGAAAACAGGTTTAAGTAAGCGGAAGGTATTTTTAAAATTATAGGAACATAGTTTGAAGTGTTTTATTCGTAGATAATCGCATTCGAAACAGTTGTAATAGTTATACGTGTAAAAAATTATTTCCGTATCACGATATAGCATTTTTGTTTCTATTTAAGAAACCTTGTAGCCTACTTCGTTATTCAGTGTGAATAATTGCAGTTTGGTAAGTCAATTGGTTTTCCTTTCATGCATAAAATCATTTTATGCAAATTTAGACTTTCGCACGCCATCATAAAAAACTACGACAGCTAAAAAATTTTCATGATAGTAAAAAATAATAACAAAGTAGGCCTATGTCTACAAGTCAAACTATATACCATACACAGATATAAAAAAAATTATCGAAACAATATAAATTTTCGGTCAATCGCCCTTTTAAGGTGTCCGCCTAGGTGTACCCACTTTGCACGTTCGTGTCCTTAAAGTTTGAAAGTGATTAGGATAACACAGCACGCGTATCGGGAAGACAAATGTTATTCCTATTCTGTTTACCAAGAGGTCAAAGCTCTAGGTCTCAGTAGATGAAACCCAGTGACAGTTGTTTGATTTTATATATATATTGAATGTAAATGAAAACTGTGCACGTCATTGCTGTAGCTTTTGGAGATGGCGATGACGATAAGGTGAAAGTTGGATTTTAGACTGTTGTGGAAAGAGGTCCACATATTATTTTAACGATTACAATGTTTGGAATGTTTCTGGTTAAGTAAAACTCTGTTTCTGCAGCCAATCAACACAAATATACCTAATCAGTTCTTTCAATTAAATTCTAATTTACAGTTGACCTCAAAGACAAAGATTAAACGCTTAAAAATATCTCAACATTATTGTTTCAAATTTGTAGTTCTTTCATTCTTATATTTATGGGCGTATGTGGCCTTCGGTCGTTTTATGTACAGTCCATTTAAAAAAAACTATATATATATATATATAGCCTACATATATATATTAATTTATTTATTTATACCAATCTTAAACAAAACACTTTGTTACAATTATACAAATTTTAAAACTCTGGTTACTGTTACGCGAATGCTGTGGTTGATACGATACGACTGCCAGGTGAATTACAATGAAATCCTACCCTCAGGGCAACTGCCTGAAAATTTACCCACAGAACGGTCGGACTTGACGTTAGTGGCATGAGATTTTCGAATCCTGGATTCGTTGAATATACCGAGTCCAATGGATTCGAAGATTTGTAGGATTCGTTACGGGATTCGATGTTGGTAATCGGTACTTGAAATTGTGCACCAAAACAACTAAAGCACGAACCTAATGTAAACTATGCTATATTTAATCAGATACCATACCTACGCAATCACATGCAATCTTCAAAAATAGCATAGCATTGCAGATAAATAGTTAAAAAATGTATTTCGCATGATAAACGTTTCTAATTGTCACACTCAAAAAATTTTAACAAAAGAATAAAGGTTGCAAATTTACACGTGTGGTTTTTACGTTAACTGAGTCACAATATCGTACCAGGTGTTTTAATTCACCTAACTAAACCGTGCGTTAATTTATGTCATAATTTTTACCGTCTCGTAAATCGATAAATATTCCAAGGGCTGAATTTACGTCCGTTTACCTTTCACAAACTGAAAACAACGTAACCTACGAAGGTGTTCGTACGTGTTTGCATATTTTCTGACAAGAAAATCCGAGGATATTTACATTTTATTTACAGTCAAAATGTGTATCAAGTTACACACCGATTGTTTCGTCAAAAAATTACTGTAACGTAACTAAAAATATATTTTCTGATGAAAACGGCAGTTTCATTGCAGATTGAATATGTTTACGTTTATCCTGGATACGTGGTAATCGGTTACTTTTAATAATTTATGTTAATATTTTACAGGGCCAAAAAGGAAGCAGGCTTGATCCAAATAGGTCACATATGCTCACCTTTGGAACGAAAAATTGAACCTTCTGCTATAGATAAGAACAGAGATTTTTTACGATCTTGCAGGTCTTTAGTAATTATTAACCATTTACTTTACACGTAAGGGCGTTCGCTAGTTTTTTTTGTTGTAAACCAATTTACACATAAATAGCCTAATTTTTGAAATACACAAATAACATGTGACGTTAATTACATAAATTAAGTGTTAGACAAGGATTCGATTTTCGGTGAGAATAAGGATTTGGATTCGAGAAAAACGTGTGTTCATATAATCCCATCGTCATAGCCTGGTTAACATTACAAATCATTTATTTGTAATGTTTACTAGACGATAAGAAAATATAAACGTTTTTCAAGGTACACTAATAGCAAATATCATGAACACATTATAATCTGTGGTCTGAAAGGGTTGCTAAGAACACACACAAAACGTGGAAAATAATCAAGTGAAAGAAACTTTGATAAATATGCAAAGTTTCAATGAATATCACAGGTAGCATTGAAAACAAATACTTACTGGAAGTTGAAAATTAACTTTGGTTTCATTTGTACTTGCGTGCTTGCTTGTCAATGCAAACATATGCATTGGTGAGTATTAACGTTAATACGATACTAAAAACTGCTATAATCTATAAGAATGCCCATATACGTAATCGTTAAAGCAGTATTTTTTTTTTTTAAATCTCACTGTCAAATAAAGTCAGAAAATGTTATTTTATTTTAGTTTCAGACGTCAAAAGTTAAGGACTTAACAGTGAAATTCATACATTCTCTTTCTACTTGCATTGCTTTCGCTAAAATAAGTGAAGGTAAAATATTTTGGTCAGATCTTTTGGAGGTTAAGTGACGTGAGTATATAGTTGCGCCGGAATGAAGAGGTGTGGGAACGGAAAATCCCAGGGAAAACCCGTCGAACAACGCTATTTCCCTACACGATGTCTAATATAATTATGTGGTACGTTTTACACAAACGTGTTCTAAGCAGTTTGCATTTTGATATCGGAGGTATCCGTAAGTTTTCTAGTGCGTTTCTTTTTGTCCAATTAAATTACTCATAATATTATAGTAACTTTTTGCACTAAGGTGGACTTTTGTACAAATATTTTGTGACTTCTGTGTACGTACGTATGAAGAATTTATTTTATTGTACATTTTGTACACACTAATCGCTCGTCATATAATTATAACCCTATTTAGCAGCATCACATGGCAAATGCACATGGGGTTTTAACTGGGCGAATTTTCAGGACAACGTAAATACGGAGTGAGCAACTTTGAAAAATACTATCATATTGTGTATTCTGAAACACAGGGAATTAGACTACATTTCATAACAATTTACACGTTTAATGATGGAGAAAGACGTTAATCTTGTGGGTATGCAGCCAACTCGATTTCGCTTAAAATGGACTTTGAGACTAACGTTTATCACTCTCTATATTACTGTATTGTGGAAGTTACTTCAAATAACGTTGAGTATTGTGAACAAATGGCATTGTAGTGCAATAGCGTTTTTTCACAATATTCCTGGTAATAATTCACTCCAGTTACAAGAATACTTAATCGTTACTTCACTGTATTAGTGTATACGTCTGCTGTGTCTTCAGAAGTAAACGTTGAACGGTCAATGAAATTAATTTATAATTAATATTAAAATTATAAGAACTCGATCTCTCGCATTGCAGGTGTCAAGCCGGTAGTAATTAATTAACGGATATGATTGCAAATTTGCTAGCACGTTTTCAGCTGGCAATACTTAGGCTGTTCTGTTTACTATCAAATAATATTCACAAAATCATATGTTCCCAGTGTCGGCGAAATATTATTTACATTCATCGTAGAGACGGAGAGAGATAGTGAGAGAGAGAGAAAGAGAGATAGTGAGATAGAGTTGGATAGAGAAACCTCTCAGGGAAGTGACTGTGCAAGAATATTATCATGTTAAGATTTTAAAATGTTTGTTGCAATGGGAGTTTACAAGCAGAATTTATTGGTTTCTGGACATACGCCATTGCTCATGTTTTGTTGATCAAACCTGTGTAGGATTACAAAGAACGAAAATAACTAACAAGGAGTGTGTATGTTTTATATTTGTTTTTTCCTTGTTCGTTTTTTTTTTTTTTTTTCGTTCTTTGTAATCCTACACAGGTTTGATCAACAAAACATGAGCAATGGCGTATGTCCACAAACCAATACATTCTGATTATCATGTAAATTTGACGTAAAATTCACGTAAGTTTTATAATAGAATTTTAAGAAACGTTAACTTTAAATTCTTATTGTAAAATTTTTTTTGCGGTAGTATTTTATTACTTTCTTGGAAACACTAATCGTGAACCATATGTTGACCTCTGCGAGGTCGTGTTCAATTTACAGACCATCGTATTCAGTAGAGTAAAAAAAGTAAGCTTTGTGCCTCTAGCTTGGGAAAAAAAACATCCCGTGCAACCTGAAATCACTTGGAACCAGTTCAAGTTAGCGTCATGGAAAATAGAATCGGCTAAAATAGGAGTTCAATGTATTTTGAAACAGACGAAAACAGCTGGGTTGTTATTATTAACAGCCAAAGAGACGTCACGCATTCTCATTTTTTGTTATGTTATGATATTTATAATGATTTTGTATGTTGAAACTGTTGAAGTGAAAAACTAATTTCTCTCCTAATGTACGTACATAACTTCTAAACTGCATACTTTAACAGTATACGATTAAATATTTTCTTATATTTTTAATGAATGCGTATTTTATATACATACTTAAAACAAGTACAATATTAGTAATTTATTTGTAATAGACAGACGTGTACTAAAAGAAAGCCTTCAACAAAGAAATAAAATTTTTCTTCACAGAAATATATTGTCAGTTACTTTACGTTAAAATTTTACATTTATTTAGTTACATATTTTGTTGTTGAAACCACTTTCTCTAATTTAACGAAATTTACTCAACTTTCAGTAGACTGCAGCGTGAGTATAAATGTAAATAATATTTTGTCACTGAAAGAAATATATACAGTAATAATGATTATTTTGAAATAAACTTGGAGAGTATTATAAATTAAATATACGATATCCACACGCTCGTGTGAATATCATTAATTAACAAATTAGTTTCCTTAAATATTAATATGAAATGTCTGTTTCGCTTGACTCAACAGAATTTATTATTAAAATATGTAGGTAAATCCAGTAAAATATTATTTGAAAATGTATTAGAATATAGGCACAACATATGTTTTTAAAAGTGAATGTTGCATGTAAAATTAAAATTTTTTTCGAAAGGTTTGGTTTTAGCATGTTCCTTGTCATTTACCGCTGTAACAAAGATTTCATTTACTTTAAATTGAAATTACTTTTGAGAAATCAGTACTTTATGTCGCGCGCAAATGAACGATTTTAATGTTCTCTTAAATTATTGTCAGCCATGTACACTAATCTTAAAAAGTGAATAAACACGAAATGGATAGCATACTTGCTTATTATGTTTTCCAAGAGCCTATGAACCTAAATATTTTATTTACTTTTGCTTCCTAACATTTGATACATTTGAAGCATGTAGAGCCTATCTAACCGCTTAATTTCAACAGAATATGTTCAGAGTTCGTTCATCAATAATGTGCAAAAAGTTGCGCAACTAAAAGTACTTGCTTAAGTTTTGCATTGCAAGCAGTTGTGCATGTTACATGTAAAAACTGTCTTCTTTAAAAGTAGACCTGTATCGATAATATTATAGTTTTTTGATAATCTCTGAGATTAAATGGCCGATTCGTGTGAATTTCATGACTTGCAAGAATCATAGGAAGACTAAAGTGATTTTCAACCAGCAGAGGTATAAACAGGACGTTGTTTAATTGTTGGCCGATGAGTTTTATTTTATTTAAGAAAAGTCTTAAAATAACCATTTGCCTATTAACATTATTCTCTGTTAAAGCTGAATATAATTTTGTTAGTTTCATATTTGTTACATGCCTAGGATAAGTAGCAAGCGGTAGTTTCTTTCCTTCCTTTATTTTCTGTAGAGGTTATTGATTTATGACATACATTACAAACATAGGTATTAATTTTATGAATCTTTTTACTATGATACATTTTATATCCAACTGTATTGTTTTTTGTTCACCGCTTTTGTGTTCAGTAGATCTACTCTTAACTGTTACCAAAACTGCATACATTTATAGAGACGCCAAACAGATTTTATAATTTTTTATTTATCAGTATTCGTAGGATTTTCATAATTATCTGCTACTTTGCGTACATAACGTTATATATTTTTTATGTTTAGTTCCTCCTAGTAGAAGTTTTTCTGCTGGAGAAAACGCAGATATCATATTCCAAAGAAAACATTTTTGATCGTCCTGTTTTTACATTAATGAATGCTTGTTTATGCTTAATCCATTTTAGTACATTAATGTATGACGATACGATTGGTGCATTAAATATATTTACAGTCAATTGTATTAGGACCGTTCTATTTAAAGACACTCCTTTGTATTATTCTTTCCGTATTATTAAATGATTAGTTACAATTTCGTTCATATTCTTATAGTTAAATGACTTAAAATGACTGTTAGCCAAAGTCATCTACCTATTCGCATTTTACATACAAAATTTTGTAAATACTTTATTGTTGAGATTCAAAACTCTTACGAGAATCGCATACTATCTCAAAATTGTGAGGTAAGTTCTCAAAGCTTTGTTCTATTTGCTAATTAATTTTATAAAAATTGCATTGTGAGCTTTAATTAAATCAAATCTTCTTATCCGGCGTCTATATTATATTGCTAATTTTTTTAGCTAAAGCTTCCTTCAACTAGCATTTCTAATCACTATTTATGAAGAGAATACAACATTTCAAATTCATTACAATTTAAAAATATTTAAAAAGTTCATTCTCACCTTATTTCATTACCCGCCAGCGTCATAGACTTAGATTTTAAAATCTGATCAAGATCTCTTCACTTAACATGACACATTCTCTTTACTTTTGTATTAATTCAACTCACGATGATTTTCTTTATAATGAGCAAAATGTATTTTACATTTTGTTTACTTTCGTTTACAGAGTTATTTTGGGAATATAACGAATCTACAGATTTATTTATATTACCTAATGCACTGGTTGATAGGCCTAATTGCCTTGTAGACATTCACAACTGTAATGCAATTTTGTATTTTTATGCTTACTGAGGTGTGCTTTTAAAACATATTTGTCGCATTCGCGTAGTAATTTTTCATTATTTTATTTATATTGTTTTATGAATTTCGACACTGCTATTTATACAAATGTTTACATGCTAATCTTTAGTTTATTTATGCTGTGGAAAAATTAACATGTGAAATGTTTCGACAGATTTTTTACATTGTTTCATTTCATTACACTATATAACATATTTCGCTAATTTAAAATTATATTTTAATGAAGCATTATTAATAATATTTCACAATCAAATAAAACAATAACAACATAAAACGAGTTCACTAAACTTCGTGAACTTGAATGTAATAAATTATGCTGTAAAATAATTTCAAATTGTTTAAACAAATTTATATAGAATGTTTAAGTGTATTATATATATAATATTACATTACTAGAATGGTATGTCAAGTCACTGGTGAAAGTGTTTTAAAAATAAATTTTAACAACCAGTTTTTCCAACGTACAAATAAAAAAATTAAAATTAAAAATTTTGAAGGAACCAAATGAATGGTGCCGCATTTGGTTATGTACTCAAATTTTTCATTATCTTAATTATAAATTAAGTGCATCTACTTTAACACATTCATATTTTTTAATTTTATTTGGAAACTGTTCTCTATGTATGATATTTTAGATGCAAAGACTATTTTGGTTGGAAATTGCTCAGTAATACAAAAATTCGGCTAAGCATTCACATAGAAAATCATACTAAATTTAAGAATCCTATTAATTCAGTGGGAAATATAAACGTAATTTGAAGCACAGAAACACTTTATCGTAAATTTGCCAAATTGACTGTTCAGTTTCCAATAGCTAAAATGATTATCAGTAAAAAAAATTTAACTGTCACCATAATTCAAAATCCAGATTCATAATAAACGGCACCAAGGTTCATTATCTAAAGGTTATCACTTTTAAAAATATAACGTTAATCAAACTGCAATCAAATTTTAACTTTTTTCCGCCAAGAGTTCTCAAAACTCATAATCACCTAAAATTTTCGTAAAACTACTTTTTTTATTGATATTACAGGTTGAAACTAATAAATTTGTGTATTTATTTGAAGATAAATTTGAGTTTTATTATTAAATTTTGATTTCTCGAGTACTTTTAACTGAAATTCTTGAAATTCTGTTAATGTGTTGGATTTCACCTTTGTATTCTTCTGATACCCACGCACAAATATGTGAATATATTCATGAGCGTATTATATACACATTACAGATAATTTTATTTTAAACAATATCGTTTGCCTTTCATATATTATATTGAGAAACCCAAACCAATCACAGATAAAGATTTTCTATGCTCGCCAAATCTGCATAATATATATCTTAGCTTTCTCTAGTTTTCTATGTGACTACGTAAACGAACCGGAACCGAAATATAGAGAAGTTATTATACATATATGCATATATATGTATATAAATAAATATATATATATATATTTATATATATTTATATATATGTGTACATAAATATATTTACATATAAATGTATATAAACATATATGTATATATGTATGTATGTTTACACCTATATGTGTAATACATTTTATGTATATGTACACATACATGTGTGTAAATAATTCTACAAATGTAAAAAAGTGGTGTTATTTATATTATGGATGGTACAAAATTCAAAAATAAGTCCTTTTCCGAACGCTCCTTAAACTGAACTTGAATGCTTACCAATGCAGAAATTATTATTGAATGCTCAAAAATGCTTTATTGGGAAATTCAATTTAGGCCTTAATCTATTTAAAAATAATTACTAGGCCTACAGCAAATTTTCGACGAATTGCCTACTACATAAAAATAATAAAATGTTGTGATTTACAGTGTTGTTGACGATACGTTTATTTCGCCCGTTCTTAGAATTTTTTTTTGCTAGAAATATAATATTTAACAAATGCTTGGATACAAGGAAAAATGAACACCCAAAGAAATGAAAAATAGTAACAAAAGTTTGTGAAACTAATTATTTTTCAGTGATTTAGTTCCTTTGTTGTGACTTGCCTTTACAAAATGATTGAGAAAATGTTGCGTACAAGATATGTATAATACTGTCTCATCTTATGCTTTTCTTATCCAACATATTGACAGTGTTATAATATCTATAAGAGCTATTCGCAACTTTAACTTAATTTACGTGATTATGTAATAAGAACAAATCATATAGTGTAACTGTGAAATTTAATCACGTCTTTTAAAAATTGAGGGGGCTGGGATTCATGGTGGCGTAAGTCGTAATTTTTAGTAGTGTAGTTGTTATTCATATTATTCACATTTTCCAAAAGGAAATTCTGCAACAAATATTTCACTCTTAACTGAATTTCTGAATTCCATTTGTGTACTGCAAGAATGTACTGCATGTTGCATGTGATTGCAAAAGTAATTGTTTAAGAGGAACCTATTTTAACTGACTTACACCAAAATAAATCTTAGCCCCTTAATTGTGTTTACCACGCTGTTGTAAATTGTGCGTATTATATTAAAATTTTAATATTCTAACAAACTCTACAGTAAAACACTTTCGTTGCCACAACAAAATTTAGTTTAAAAATTAACCACTACAATGTAACATTGTCGCGAAGGTATTTAGCTTACGTTAAAGAAATCTTGTCTTGTAGTAAAGCAAACGTTGAAAACTTATGTTTGGTGTCCACTTTTCTATTTAAAAGTTTACTTCAAAAATTAAACAAATTTCTTTGTAGAATAGACAATACTATTTGAACACAAAAGCTAGTGTTAAAAATACCACTTCTATCTTAACCATAAAGGTTTTAAGTTAACTATCTTAATAACACAATTTTTGTTACCATTACCGTAACTTAAACAAACATTCTTTGCGGCAAATTATCATTGCAGTGGTGTAATATTTAAACAAAGTTTTGTTGTGACAACAAAAAAAGTTTTTACTGTGTAGCATTTCTGAGCCACAATTTGAAAAAGCGAACGAGTACAGAAATCATGCCTTGATTCTCACACCACTGTGGGCCGCGCGTGCAAACAACGAGATTGAGATTTCCTCTCGTGCAGAGCTACAAAACGTCACCGGCTGTAGTCGGCCGTGACTTGTCCCAGTAGTATATCTAAATTGCCCCCCTCCCAATTCCCTTACTCCTAGATGACAGATGGAGCTGACATGAGTCACTAGCACGCATGCGCACAATCAGTAACAGGCAGCGCAGGCTTGGAAGCGTACTAGCAATGCCGCACGATCGCACACGTTACGTCTCGTACCCCAGCCCCTTCTTTAAACATACACTGCACGCTCAGCGTTAAGGGCGCAGTTTACATAGTTTGCAACTTTTTTTTTTACTTTTATATTTGTACCGGATATTACTTTTATAATTAGAAACATAAATTTTTATTAAATCTTCCTCTTAGGAAATTTGTTGTATCTCACAAAGTTTTTGCGTAATGAGTCGTAAACGTCAATTTGCACTTTACGGTTTTATGTACTAAAACCAACTGACATACCAAACCAAAAAAAATCACAGCGTATAACAATGTGGTAGGCTATGATTTGACACATGTAAAAACAAAACAAAAAAAATTTAAATTTTTGTATTTTTAAACATTGTTGAAATATTTAAATTTCCATTTCAAAATTCAGCATTTATTTATATTTGGTAGAAAAATTCAAACTATCATATTTTACTGTTGAATAATGGAACAAACGCAAATGTATTCAACTCTGTCATTATATCGGGTCCGCGGTTAACGCAGTGAACTCTCTTCTCTCAATCTTTTAGTATTCCAATGGTAGTGCTTGGAACGTAATTTAATACACGGTAAAGACAAGAGAATTTATGATAAATAAACTGAATAAACTAAGTGGACTGTGGATGATTTAAAATGTTTGTCGTGCAGATGTCAGTTGACTGCTTGTACCATCTAAAATGCATTCTGGTGAAAATGTTTAACGTATATTAATATATTTGGCCTATAATACTTTACAGTAAAATTATCTGAATACACTACTTTTCGTTTACTTTAAAGCTAGTTAATGTTTTTTCTGAACAATTTTCTTCTTGATGTACTTATATATTGAATTTCTAATGTGTGAATGTTTGCTTTCACACTATGCTGTATTTTTCTATAATTTTAGGTTCCGTAACTTGCTCGGAATTTGACTAAACTAGCTTTCTTTCGACAGGGACACTTTCACTTGTCAGAATATATTTGTCGAATAAACCATGATTTTGTTCTCTATTATGTTTAACGCTCTTGAGGCTGCGCCTGGTTTGTGCCCGAACAGCATGCAGCGTGTTCGGAGTTACGTTTTGTCTCAGAGACCAGTTCACGAAGGTCCACTAGGCGTTTACAAAAAGAAAGTACTCTTCAGGTTACTCGTGCATATGCCTTTTAAGACACCACAAAATGTAAGCATTATTTTAAAGTCTTCAAGCTTGGGTAAATCGACTTTCTCAGACGGTAGTTTTTCAAGACGTATGTATCAAATTCGTTAGAAATTATGATCTGCAATTACAATGGACGTTGCCAAAGTGACGGATGCAACAAAACTATAGGGTCACCGCTTAAATTTCCTCAGTAAAAACGTTACGGGGCGAATACAGTGCGTGAGTTTAAGACTTTGGGCGTAGATGTGATCTCAAAATATATTGCCAGCCTGTGTCACTCGAAGCGCTCCATCGATTTTAACCTGTCACAGACAAACACAATCTTCACAAGGCCGCCTTAAGTGGACAAATGTCCTAGCTCATTCAAAATTAATTACTTGTGTTTGAAACACTTTGCTCTTTCTCTTTTCTTTCTTTCTCATAGTGTAAATTTCTGTCTTTATGACTTTCTGGTCAGGACTAGGCTGGTTCGAGTGTGTGCCCTTGAAATACTACTTCTAACCAAATGTCTCTTGGAAGAGGTCGATATACGACAGGCTAGGCTTACTGTGACACAGTTAAGTTGGGTGGCAATTTTTCATCATTGTCGCTCGGGGTATGTAAGTAGGCTCGCGTACTTTAGAAATTGTTCGGAAAAAATTCCTTCGCATTTTGTTTTGGAAATCCTCTCGCGTCAAGACACTTTTGGATGTGTGATATTCGTGAATTATCATGGCTTTCAACATGCTTTGTTCTTTGTCTCTCACCGTGCAATCTTCACGACCGTTTGTAACGCTTGAAATTACTATGCCACAATATACCTAATATTTTTGAAGACATTTTCGTTTGAGGGCGAATGCCTCTGACATCGAAGTTCCTGGCCTAGAATCTAATATCGGTTGGGTATTAAATTGTATATATATATTTCTAATTCTGTTTAGTTACGTTCCTTGGGGGTTTGAAAATGTGTTAGTTTACTTGAGACGTGACCTCACTTCTATAGTTATATATTTCTTAGCGCTTAACATGATTTAAATTAATTAAATGTGTTTGTCGGGGTTATTTTTAGCAAAAGAGTTTTTATTTCTCTCAAGTTTCGATCTTTCGTTAAATAACTAACTCGTGAGGATATCTAGTGGAGGGACACATTAGTGGACAGGATATCGTAACGAGCCGATACTTTGTACACTTACAAATACACAACATACTTGCTAGGAACTAGCATCGCCAAAATTAACGCGAGTTACAAACTGAGAAACCTATCATGGAGAATAATAAAGTGTATTGTTGTTTGTTTTCATAAGCTGAGTCTGGCAAATATTCGAGGAGAAGAGAATGTGTTTGAGTCTCGTAATCGATTCGCGAATTTTTGTTTTGAGTAGTGCGATCGAGTCATCTGCTGGCAAGTTTCGTGGATTAATCTTACTCGGAAAGAAAAAAGACATTTGGGTGAACACACAAGATCACCACTTTTGATAAAAATGTGTAAGTTTTTTTACAAGTCTCTCGTAAGAAATAAAAACAAGTAGCGAGGTTTGTTTTAAACCCCTTGAGGGCTGCAACCGGGTACACGTCAGATTACTGCTGGCGACCGGCCCGATAGGAGTTCTAGCCCGCCGTAAGCCTACTGAAACTGTAGCAAGGGAGGTTGATGTTGGGAGATTGTCGAACTACTGGACCGTCAGATACATGGATTAGCCGACATGAATGCTTCGGTATTCCGTAGTACATGAACGTGCTGAAGTAGGGAGTAATAATCTATTCAATTATCTAATCAATTATCTAAAATTCCAGTTCTTAAGTTGTGCCCAAACAATTTTGACAATTTATTAAACATGTGTGTTATGGTTGGTAGTAACCTTATCTGAAAACGGACAGGCATCCAAGAAAACAAATTTTCTGTAAATCAAGAAAACCATTTCATTTCCTTCGCTGACATTTACGAATCTGAACTTATTCAGATAATTTAGGCTAAATATTATATCACTGCATTATATACAAAACAACAAAGATATTTTAGCGTTACAACTATATCAAGAGAAATAATTTCATGTCGTACACTTACGCACTTTTCAGATATAATTTGTTGTCTTAAAAAATAATACATAATGTTAGGGTTATAATAAAAATATGATATTTTTTATAATTTTTAAGGCGTTGTTTATGTGAATACTTAATACAGTAATTCAAAAGGCATTGTTTGTTTTTTTGTGTCAGGTTTTATTAACGCATCAGTTTATAGCTTATAACAAGTCGAATATTAGAAAATACTTTAAAATGCTTATTTAGCACCTAAATTCTCAAAAACAGTAACTCATTATTGAAGCTATCTACAGATTTCCAAAACTACAACTGATTTTAATGCTCTGCAAATTCAGCTAATTACAAATTTGTGATGTTGTTGATATCAGTAACACGTGGGATGAAGCTAACTATAAATAAATCAAATAAATCAATCAAATCAATAACAAATGGGATGATCATAAATTCGCCTTCAATCTTGAGCCTTTTAACAGGTACCTTCCTACTAGGTTATAGTACGTCCTCTGTAAGATGAACAGTAGTTTGTGTGTATTATCACATCAAGACGATTTGCTGTAATAAACAACTGATGAAATGCAGTTTAACGACGTAAACAGGTATTTCTGATCCTTATTTGAACTGGTGAAGTCTACAGATTCCAAAAGAAATACATGCATCAATTACTCTCTTCTGTCAGTCATTGGAGGCAAGTTTTATCCTGCAGCAGTCTCTACTTTGGCCAACAGCTTTAGAAACCAGAAGCTACCACTGTGTAGGCTTGCTTTGTGAGATTTAGGTGTTACTTTTCAATACGTGTTTTTTTATTCAAGTAAATGTCTGTACCTTCCTAAACAGATGAAGTCTTTACCACTCACTAATTTAATTCTAAGTAATATTTTACAATAAATTGTATCTTAAAATTTTCAAGTTAAACGCAACGGTAGTTCGTCACTTCTAAACTCTATAACAGCTAATTATGCAGAACTCATTTAGAGCAGCATAAACTAGTAGAAAAATTGCTTTCGTTTCTACTTTGGATATATGTGCTAAATTTCTTTCTTTCATGCTTTTGTACATTTAAAAATAATGAAAACCCGCTGCAAATTGTGGTACTATGTGTGCCAGATGTTATATAACAGTACACAATGAATTTGTACAAAATTTTTGTGGAGTAAGTGAGTGAGAGATTTTTGGTCAGCGCTCAACATCGAGATCTTTAGCACTGGTGAAGGGGGACATGATGTGAGTATGGAGCAACGCCGAAATGAATGGGCGGGGGAAACGGGAGATCCCCGAGAAAACCCATCGACCCGCGGTATCGTCCGGCACGATTCCCACTTGCGAATATCCGGGGATCGACTTCGCCGGGAATCGAACCCGGATCGCCTTGGTGGGAGGCGAGAGGTCTGAACTCTCGGCCACCGTGGCCCCTACTTTTGTGGAATGAAGAGTTTAATTTTCCCAGTAGCTACCTTAACATATAGGAAATCTCAACTAATCAGTTATAATGAGTTTTGTTAGTTGCCGTTCTAAAATGAACACGCAAATATATACTAGGCTTACATTTTATTAACATTTCGTTTTTCAGTTACCGAATACTGCAATATGTTAAAAATAAGTTACCAGCATAACTTGTGACTTAAATTTTCGAAACTGACCAAAATACATTTTGGAAAGCTATTAAAAACATGTGTTTTAGAAAGGCTGAAAATTGTCAAAAGTAGACAACTTCAATCCAGGCACACATAGACAACATTCATACAATGATAGGCCAAAAATCCATACCTTGGACTCCACAATACTTTTTTTGTAAACTATTGTGTGAACAGCAAACATTTAGTGAATGGCTACAGAGAAAAATATTTATTTAAAACCAGTCTAGTGTTTAAAGATACGTGTCGAAATTTGTAAACATTGTTGTCGTTATGAAAGTGAATGCGTTATTATAAAAGTAATCTTTGCTAAGAATGCTGAAACAGCTAGCTATTTTATATTTGAACGAAGCACAGTTTTTTTCCTTTAACAATTAAATGAAAAACTGTTGTCTGTAAACTTAACAGTTTTGTATTTTTTTACTCTACAGGCCGAAGGATATAAAATTCGTAGTTTTAATATTCTTTGATCATATTGTAAAAATTTCAATATCGCAGGTATTTTATTACGTACTGTGTTTCGGTTATTATAGAGTCCTGGATATTATTGTAATAAAACTTATAAAAAATACTGTTTTCCATGATTATGGATTTTGTGGTTTCGATCCCTTAATTTTTCTAAATACAGTTTTTAATTTTTTACTCGAAATCAAAGCATACTGCCGCCCAGTTTTATATAAATAAACGTCCGCTAATATAATATCCACTCGGCAGAAAAACTCCCTTCAAATTATGATTAGTAGTTTAGATTTTATCTACAATTGAGTATTCCAGTCGTTTGCTCCACATATTGCCTTCCCATACCTCTTAAGAGCGCCGCCTGCCAAACGTACCAAATGCGTTGTAATGCGCGGATGAATACGATTGTTTTGTAACTGTTGTACATGTTGTTACAAATTTTATTAAGTTGGGTTATTTAGGGTTATTCAGGGATGTATTATTGAGGCAGTTATGGATGATAAACGGGCATTTACTCTACTAGAACGGCATAGGTACTTGGAATACAAAAATAGTTACAATGTGTTACATTAAATTTGGGGGGAGTACAACATAACAGATTATGAATACAATGTGCCTACCGGGCCAATGTACGAAAAGGAAACACACTTCGTACAAATACGGAATAAAACTGGTAAGCCACGATGCTTTAAAAAAACAACTTGACGTAAAAGCCATAGATCATTGCTAATAACACACTATTTAGACAGCTCTATTTCAAAATGTACTAACAGGATGTATCAGATAGAAACTTACAATGAATTTAACTATAGATTAGTCACCAATAACATTAACTAATACGGTGACAGCTTAAGTCCCATTGCATAAATGTATCGACGGGTATCCAGCATGCTAGTTAACGGGGAGAGCTAGAAGCAAAATTTTATTGATCGATTTTCTGCATTACCGTCTATTTTAAAATATTTTTGGAAAATGTGGCAATGTTGAGTCATAGAAGATATTTGTGATGAATTTTGAAGATCATAATAGCGTTATATTTCCCTCTTATATTAGACTTGTAACCATTCTCGAAAGTTAACCAATAACTCTATGGCATTGATTCTGCACGAAAAGTTAATGATATGCTTTATTAATATTTACGTCAAGCAGTTTATGGATGGTATGTTCTATGTCTTGTAAAAGAGAAAATTTTGATAATACAACTTGAACACATTTTATGGCACGGAAAGTGAAAAAAAAAAAAAAAAATAAATATATATATATATATATTCACTCTTAAGTTCTTCGCTAGTTGCGGCGATGCAGCATTTAATGCGCCCTTGAATGTCGTTTTTGAAACTCTAGCACACAAAACCTCCCAAGGTATGCTGCGCCTTTAAGAGCTTGTGGTCAATAACAAAATAGTTATAGTTTACAATTTTTTATCAATTATGTTCAAAAAATATTTTAAATAAGAATTTCTTTCCGAACGAAGAATTTCATGTATGTATATAAATAAATGTATATATATATATATATATATATATATATATATATATATATATATATATACACACACACACACACACACACACACACACACACACACACACACACACACACACACACACACACACACACACACACACACACACACACACACACACACACACACACATATATATATATATATATATATATATATATATATATATATATATATATATATATATATATATATATATATATATATACTAATAATTTTCACAAAGGATTTTTTCATATTCTAAATTTCATGCCACATGACATGTTAAGAGTGCGGTATGTATAATTCAGCGCTAAAAGCATCAGTTTAGAATTGTAGGTTTCTTAAAACCAATTACAACAAGTAGATCTATACAGAACTAATCAGCCTACTTTCCTTTAGTGTATATTTTGATAACAGAAATGTTTGCTCAAGGGCTGTAGGGGGAGGAGTTATCCTAGGATTTTAGAACACACAGAAAAGAATGCCAACGAAAGCAATATGATGAAAAACTAAAAAATTAGTAATCATACTGCAACATTTAAATTTTGTGTA
>PNEQ01030288.1:0-19698 GCA_003012365.1 Medauroidea extradentata | reverse complement strand
TCTTGGTTGTACGACTGGCTGGTAGGCAGGAACACCAGCGCCACCAGCCACAGGCTCAAAACAGGGCTGCCAACTTCACAGCAGCATAGGCGGGAGATTCAAAATCCCATGTTCGAAGTTTGTGTTTCTTTCACACATATTCAAGTTTGTTTATACACGAAAACACTTTAACTATGTACACAATTTACACACTCAAACACACTCCTTGACCCAATCTTTTCCCCTATTGATTTTCTTCAAATTTAGACTTTTATACATCCACCCATTTTTCAACCCCACATTCAACTCATTCACCCACAAACTCATTCACACCCACCTACCTATTCAACTCATAGTCACATACCAACTCGTACACATGTATCCACCTACCCTTTCAAGTCACACATTCACACACCCATTCAACTAAAAGCCTGTACACAGTAGCAAATTTTAACATTTGACTGTACGTTTCTTTTAATTTAAGTATTTCGTCAATACACAATACAAACATATCGACAGTTGAAAAATGATTGAGAATCTGTTGTTTGAAACCAAAATATTGCGATGTAAATCATTATATATTTTCCATAAATGCATATCACATACTGTATATATTTAAAAAATAAGCCCAATTATTAAAAACAATTTCCATTTATTATAATATTATCAGTACAATAAATTGTCATCTATTTACAAAACTTAAAATTCCTTTGCGAATACATATCTAACACTTTTTACAATGGTTTTTCGAGTACATTTAAGACAAGTCCGTTACATTTTTCATGAAATTCAATACTGGAGAATAAAATCAAACTCAGAAATCTACATTTTGAAATTAAAACATACGTAATCATCTGGTTCTTTGCGAACTGCCATCTTGGTTTTCATTTAAGTTTTTCAGTTTATCGGAAACTTGAAATAAAAGGTGATTGACTTTAGTGTTAATGGCACCATCGTGTACAACTCCATAACAAGCCATCTATTGAAAGATATCATAAAGTCAAATGCTAAAGTTTTCAATTGTGTAACTACTTTTGTAGCAACCCTTTCAAATCTCTCATCAACGCATTCAACTCTCTCATCAGCCCATTCAACACACTCATTTATCCATTCAATCCAACCATTACTACAGTAACTACACTGTCTTAAAATGTCTCTGTAATATTAGGCCTGCTGGTATGTGAAATAGCAGTAGTGACTGTGTTTGAAATATGTAAAAGCACATGGAAATAAATTTTATCATTTCAACACTAAACTTTTACTACTTTGTTTGTAATTGATTAAAACTGAAATTTGTTAATAATGCTTTATGGTTATCTGCAAACCTACAACATGTACAAATTTGTTTAAAATAAATGTTTATTGTAAAACTTGTATGTCTGGATACAAAGACATGCACCAGGACCATGTTTTCTTTCTTTTTCGTGTGTTTGATGACCTTAATTTAACTAGCCTACGGACTATGTAACACAATGCATTTTAATATTTAGATTATAGATAGATATGCTGTTGTGTGACTTACAAACAAGCCAATCAGAAATCCAAAAGTAATCAATGACTTTGCATTCCCATACAGAACATGAAATAGTCCAACAGGCTATTATAAATTGCTGAGCCTATGTATTGTTATAAAACTAGAACACAGCACACCCATGATTGGAAGTTTGAAAATTAATATAGTGTTTTTTTTTTTGTGTAGATATGACAAATGGGACCAGTACACTAAAGAACTGGAAGAATTGGATCTTAGTGTTGGTAATTTTACAGTAAGTACCATTCATAATTTTATTTATATGAAATATATAACCTGCTACCTAATTCAAGATTAAAACATTAAAAATGGGTGATTGTAATAGCTGCACAGAATAACAAAAATTAATTTTCTTAGAACTGCATATTATGTTATTACATTTTAAATACACAACAATACTTCGCAACGTCCCTGTATTTCATAAATGTTGTCTCATAACCCCTCGCAGAGTTTTTATTCAGCTTAATAATTTTATTTCCAACCTGAAACACCGTTGTAATTTTTAATTTCTGACACCTAATATTAAAAATTAAAACCTCTAGGCTTATGTATTTCGTGCCTTCTGGCAGGGTCGTGGTAGAAGGCCGGTTTGAAGGGTGGGCTGGCTGTGCAACAAGCGAAACAGGCCCGTGGCCCTAAGAATGGATGAGGTGAGATAAGTGTGAAGCAGCTATTGAATGTGAAAGGCATGGGAAATGGGAGTTCCCTGAGAAAACCCACTGGCCAACGGTAATGTCCGCCATGTTTCACGCATGCTAAAAATCTTGGCCCGGACCCACTGGGGATCAAACCTGGATCACCTAGATGAAAGACGAGACTAGTGCAGCCTCTTGACATTTAAATTTAATGTACGGGACTGCAGTTGGCACAGTGGTTAGAGCATTCGTCTTACACCAAGTGTCATCCAGGTTTGGTTCCCTGCTGGGTTGGACCTCGATTTTTTAGTGTGGTTACGTGGTAGGCGTTATCATTAACTGGCAGGTTTTCTCTGAGTACTCCCACCCCTGTGCCTATCTCATTCCTTCTCTTCTCTATTGTAGAGTCCACATTTCATGTAATCTTTCTGGTCATGCAGATGCTCAAGGGCACCCAGTCTGCACTCAATGTGTGGTACCATGCCCCCAAGTAGGCTATCCTCTCAGTTCAATATTTTAATTGTTAGGTATTTATTAATTTCATGGTAATTACTCTTGTGCATATGGTCTGCACAGATGCAAAACTTTGTATAACAAGATATTTAGGTTTTCAGCTGAGTGAAGAAGAAAGCTCTACCATAATTTTATTTCGTGTAGATCGTGGTTAATTGTCATGTACTAAAATGATACGTGAAAATATTGGCAGTTTTGAACCCCATTAAAAACTATGGGTAAAAAGTGACATACAAAATTTATCTGCGTAGAAAAATTCAAAATAATAGAGAAGTGGCTCTGCATAAGAATTGTGAAGTTTATGGACTGTAAGGAGCCCATCAACAGCATGGGAAGCTATGGTGGTAAAATCAGTAACAATATGCATAATGACAGTCATGTGGGCAGAGTAAACATTACTGTTACATAATGGCTTCTGTCACGAGTGCGTACAGACATGAACTAAATTTCTTGGATCACACAATGTTAAATTATATGTACAGTAGTTAAAAATTGTAAAACAGGAAATATGATTTTGATGAATGAGGGGTGAAAATCCAACTGTACATGAAGGTCATATGAAGCAGTTTAAGTTAGAGAGGAAACATTTAACCACACAATATTATATTTCCTCCTTAATAAGCGTGTGTTAATGTGAGTGTTCAGTATGTGTTAATTGATTTTATTGTAAATGGACCTTAAGCAGTATGTGGTGGTTTTGCTGATTAAGGCTGTTGAATGACATTCAATAATGAATATGTTTTGGCAAAAGATAAAAAAAACTCCCGTACTCTACTTACTTATTGGACCTGATGTATTGGACTGATTGGTATTTTCAAGTGCTCTTATGAAAGTTAATGTTAATTTAAAAAAAAAAAAAAAAAACTCGCACACACAAACACACACATTGCGAGTCTCTCTGTAAGGTGAAGAGCCGTCCGAGTCTAAACCATGCTCCCCTGTTCACTCCTTTTCTGCAATATTAATTATTTTTACCAATAAACGAAAGCAGATGTCATAAATCTGTTTGGCAGTTTTGTTTAAAATGGTCTTGCCATGTGTTAGCTGATTTCTTTCAAGGCAGTAAATGCTATGGTTTTGGCTAATTGTGCAGTTAACACAATTATGGTTAGTAGAATTTTTAGTCGAAACCGTGTAATTCCTTGTCTTGGAAAAATGAGCTATCATGGCAAATACTATTTTAAGAAAACTGCCAAAAATATTTTCTGTCTTCTCTCGTTTAAGCTTTAAAAAAATTATTGCAAAAGCATTAGAAACAGGAGAGCATGGTCTTAAGAAAGCCTGCTGACTTAAATGAGGCAGCACCGCATGACTGTGTTATCTAGAGACAATATCTTTACAAGTTTTCAGAAAGGGGGTTGGGGCTGTATGCCTCAGATATTCGATACGACTCTCTTCATTCCTCCCCCTACATCCTTTCCCTTTTTCCCTGCAGTGTTATGGCAAACAGTCACGTGCTACCAGTGAACACAGCCCTTGGTGAAAAAAGAACAACATTGGTCTGGATAGTATGCATTTGATGGTAAGGTAAGTGGGCTGTACATCTCATCGACAGCAAGGTCATTAGCGACGGTGACACACAACTTGGTACGACAGCAGCTGGAAGAGGAGTTAGCCATTGTTTGTGTTAAGAAACCATCCCAGCATTCGCCTGGAGTGATTTTGGGAAACCATGGAAAACCAAAATCTGGACGACTGGAGCCAGAGATCGAACCCGGGTCTTCCAGAATTGGAGTCCAACATGTTGCTGTTGTGCCACCTCACGTTTGAGTTGTTCTTGTTTGAATGCTGATACTTTGGGGATATTTAGAACAATTTATCTTAAATTTTCCTCCTTTGGATGCAGGTAAAAAATATCATCAACCGTGTTCTTTGTTGAACAGATTGTGTTCAGAGATACACCATGGATGAAATGGTGAGGGAAAGCGGGGCTCTCCCTGAATAACATGGTAAATGCTACAACATGGTTCAAAGTTATGTCACCAGACAGCCTCATTATGCTAGGCTTCTACTGTAATTGTAACATCACACATATTTTAGCAATAGCATTGTTAATTTAATAGAATGGCAAAATGTAAACAACATATGTACAAGTAACCTGATACTGTGGCTATGTTCTCAGGAGTCAATAAAGACTGTGGAAAGAAATATCAATGAGATTCGCCAATACCAACATAATAGCAGGGGAAGAGAGACACGCGACTACAACGTTCTTCTTGATAACAACAGCTACGTGCTGAAATGGTCAATTGCACAGATATTGGTAATCACATGCACGACTGTTGTGCAGGTATATTTTGTCAGAAATCTTTTCAATATTAGGAACTCTAAGCCGAGGGCATAAGCTGTTTTCGGGAAAGTGTTGGTATTTTGTATTTTTGATATTTTTTTTAAGACCTGCTGCATCAGATTTATCTGTAGAGCTTGAAATCATTCCTGTAAAGCATAGTGCACATTTTTATCTCATGAAGACTTGCAGGGCTACTAAGTATGCTACTGCCCAACATACAAACACATGAATTTTACCTACCTAATTAAGTTTATCTGTGATTGAATTTTACCTTCTTTTTTTTTGTATGAACACGTATACACAGATCAGCATTTATTCGTTTTAAAATTACAAAAAAAATTTTTTTATATAATGCATACTGAAATTGGTACAGAATTTGTAATGTTATTGAAATATGCATGGCTGACTAGAATATAGTACATATGCAATTTGTATTTCTATGTACTATAAGAATGCACAGTTTTGTGCCTAATATTGTGTGAAGGTAATACTGTACGTATTCGTTCTTTTGTGAACCATTGCATTCAAGATTATGCTTTTGTGTACTAGGCATAAGATACTGCCAACTTAAGGCACGTAAATGGAAAGACAGTATTAACTACAGAAAAAATATTCAGCTATTGTTAATTTTTGTAAGTTTGTACTGAGTTTTTCTACAATTAGTTTAATTTTAGTAGACTTCGGTGCATTTATTTTTAATGTGTTTTATGGACGTCAGTTGTTTGAAACGTTTCTTAATGTAACTCAAAATCTGCAGTAGGTATCTGTACTTAAGATAAATGTGCAATAAGTTTTATTTAAGAATCACCTCTCTTTCATTTGCACTGAAATATTTTATTGCAGTTGGTTTAGTTTTACGTATTACTATACAAAATTACTGTTAAATGTTATTCCAGCTTTAATACTTAAAATATACAACGAACAATTTTAAACATGTTTGCAGTTAATTTCTGTTTGTAAAAATATTATTTCTGTGGCTGTTTCATTCTAAAATAATTGTATAGAAATTAGGTAGGGAAGTAAATGTAATAATTCTTGTCTTCATTGCAGAAAACTTTTTGATAATGTGTGTGAGTAATTTTGTGGATGTTGCGTAATGTGAAGTGTATAAGTAATTTGCCAATAATTACTGCACAAAAATTTATAAAAAAAAATTTTACTATGAATGAGATGGTAAATAAATTAATTAACAATGTTTATGAAGTATTGTTTATATTTCTAAATGTTTCAATGAAATTTAATTGTAACTGCAATTACTGAATTAGATTGATTGCATAAGGGGAGTTCTTAAATACTACTTAATCAGAAATTATTTATAAATGTGTATTTTATGTATGAAAAAATGTTATACTCCATTTCATATAAGTTTGGATAAATTTTACAGCAACTTATGGGCAATAATTTGTAATATTTTGTTGTTCGTGTCAATACAGAAGATAAACTTTGCAGAAAAAATGCTGAAATGGACATCTCAGGTTCATTTTAGAGCTAAAAATGCCTTGCATTGTGCAACAAATCACAAAATACTGAAAATTACTGCTCATAAGTTGCTGTCAAATTTATCCAAACTTATGTGAAACTGAGTTTATAATGAAATCTCATAAACTCAAAAATATTGAACATTCCTGTAATATTATATTTTTTATCTGTCACACATTTTTTTATTATTTACTGTATTAATGTTTTATTTTAGCTGGCAACATTAGGGCCATGCAAGCCCTCTCTTACAGCTAACCAACACAAGCTCACATACACGTAATACGTTTAATGTTTTGGTACAGTTTCCAAATTAGTTTTAAACATTTTGATATATAGTATTGTGAATTTGGTATTGTAGAGAGCTAAGTGTGTCAGGAGACATAATTTATGTACTGTATAGTTAAAACTTGCAGGTACTGTATTGGTAATATGACTGACTAATGGTAAATTATTAATATACAGTGTTTGTGCTGTGATGCTGATTATCAGCAATGATTGGAGGTTCTGATGTCATTGTGAACCAAGTCCTTTTTTGCATTCTGAAACATGGAAATTGTTTTCTTTTACCCTAAATTATGTGTATCTTTTATGACTAAGGCCACGGTAACACTGGACCACAGCTATAGATAAACAAGTCTAGAGCTAGACACTTGGAGTTGAAAATTGACCCTCATACATGGAAGTAGGACTATACAGGAGATGGCATGTTGGAACTTCATTGAAATCAACGTATATATGCCAGTTTTGTGCGAACAATGCATTATTTTTTACTAGCACACAGCATCGAGTAGATTGAGTTAGGTTTTCATAAGTGGCTCGTATGGTATTGATACTGAAGTATGAACATATTTGAATGAAAATGGTTACGTGCGTTGAATTCGGGAGTAAAGAGTGTTCAGGTACGTGAAATACATCTGCTACTGTTACATTTCATCAGTAAAAAGACCATGTTTTACATTTGTGTAGTGTAAATTATGTGGTTAAACAATTGTTTATGTAGATAAACCTAGCGAACTAACCTAAAAATACGGGCACATATGTATATTTATTTATGCATATGCACGTCACTGACAATGTGCTACTGCTTGCTAATAGCAATAAAGCAAACAAATTTGTACACAAAATGTTCAATAAATAGCAGAAAATAGCATAAATGTATTAAGTTAGTTCAACAATGGTTTGTTTCTATGCACAAACAGTTGGCAATGTCGGTACTCACACAGAAATGTGTTTCAAAACGCTATCATGTTGTTGAGTTTTAATTTTAATTCAAAATGTTGTTCTCCAACCAAGGGAGACAGAGATAAACACGACACATCTACTATTCAATAAATAATTTTCACTCTGTTGATCTTCAAATTTCAAGTAAAATAAATTGGGTCTTATGGCGAAAACAATGTTATGGTCTACAGTGACCACATGTATAAACGTTCAAGCAACAAGGTCGCAAATACACTGACTTAAAGTGTTTGCGTGGGCAGTATACAGCATGGCCACGCCCTGCCCTCATATGACTGATTGGTGCTACTGGCACTCTCGAGTTGTTTTAACATTACGTTAAATGGAACTACGAGTTGTAAGTTCGTGTCGTAGCCGCTAGGAACACTGGTAGTATGACGCTATATTGCATTGTTAAAACAACACTTCATTGCTAGTGGCATTTTCAGTCATAAAAGGGTCCAGACCTGTAATTCTAAGACAATGCACAGGACACTGAAGTAGTTCAGGTCGTCGTTACTTCATATTCAAACTAAACAGATTGTAAAAGTACATAAGGTTGACATCTCTTATGCTGTGCTGTGATTGGCTCATTAAACATCAATAAACCATGGTAGCAAGATGGCTGACAACAGGATCTTGTAACTGTGACGTAAATAAAATGAATAGGTAAGTTATTAAAGTACATATTTTGTAGGTGACTTGTAAGTTTTTGTTTGTTTTTCAGCGGTAGCTTACCAATTTATGGTAGCGACACAAAATCTGTCTTCACTATATTGCCAACAAACATATTTTAAATAACTTTTAGTTCAGCTGCATGTATTTAGCCTTTATTTTAGTTATTTAGCTTGTGTATTTTTGAATATTTCTGTGAGTTGAGTCGTAAAAGCGCTGTAATCTGATTAATGGTTGTAAAATCAGCGTTTTACTGTAATAACAAACTGTGCCATTTCATAATTGTGGTTTGGTAAAAATCTTATTTTTAAACAAAATATCTCCATATTCTTGAACTTCAGTATTTAATAACTGGTTAAAAGTGAGTAATTTATCTACAAATATGCTGTTTGATAATTCCTGTGAACATGAAAAATTTTGGGGAATGATATAAAATATAGTTAACTAAGCATGTTATGTAAATGTTTTGACGTGATGTGTATGTTATACGTTAAAAATGATGGTATTTATTAAATTAAGGGTGGATTAAAGTTTTTTCTCACTTAGGTAGGAAAACATACAGCAACATAATGAACAAGATGATCTCGTAGATGTTAAGTTTCATAAAGTTAGTAGGTGAAACGTTATGAAAATGTGTGTCAGATAAAATCTAGAGCTATTGTTGATTTCCAAAACTTATGTTTGAGTCTTTTTGCGAGTTTTGTTAGCTAAATATGTTGTAAACTGTGATGTAGTTCTTGACTGTCTGATTTTATATTGAACAAACATACTGTATTTTGTAAAGTATTTTCTATGTACTGTAACTTGGTTTTTTATACCTAACATTTTAATTTTTTTTAAGAACAAATTTTTTTATTTGTGTGTGTGAGCATTGATATGGTTTTTGTATGTAAGAAGTTGAAAGTTTTGATTAGCCTGTACATAGCAAAGGTTGCAGGTTGGGATAAATTAACTGATTTTTGTATCATCACAAATGTTTCTGGTGTGAGTGTGTGGTGGTTTGTTTGTTTATCAGCATTTATTCTAACTGATAATGGAATGTCGGTTTTTGATGTGGTTACCAGTCTAGCAAGCTATAGTCTGCCATGAGCTTCACCAACTGTCTCTAGTCTCCACTCAGAATGTTTATATCAATTATTTTTCTTCCTTAGCACTGAGGACTTATCATATTTACAGATCCTTGGTAAATTCCTCTCAACCTGTTGCATTATCTTTGTCATTCTACAACAAGGTAGTCTTCAACACTCCCTCTGGGAAAAAAGGTACCAACTTATCAGCTTTAACCTTTGTGATTTAGAATGAAAACCATTTCTTGTCCACATAAAAGTGTAAGTTGGCAATATCATGGCAATATGAGCATTTTGTAGCAAGGTTGCAGTACATCACCTGCCCTGAGCACTATGCTTTCCATTGCCCAATACTCAACCTTCATTAGCGTAGCAAGCACATACATAACAAGGTTGTGAATGTGCTGAAATATACACACACTGTTGGAAACTTTGGGTTACAGCATAGCTATTGCTTTGAACTTATTCTGTGAAGAATCAAAAGGAGTGGAAGGTAAATAATAGGGCTACATGT
Source organism: Medauroidea extradentata (assembly GCA_003012365.1). Lineage (NCBI taxonomy): Eukaryota > Metazoa > Arthropoda > Insecta > Phasmatodea > Phasmatidae > Medauroidea > Medauroidea extradentata. The sequence continues at coordinate 9,797 of PNEQ01030288.1, read as the reverse complement.
CTCATTGAAAGTAAGGTCCATAGACACCGAACTAGAAGGCTCGGAAATCAGGAACGGGGAAGGAAGTTGCAAAGGCTTGTGTAAACTAACCCATCCCAGAATTCATCTGGAGTGATTTTTTGATGACCATGAGAAATCATAGTAAGGTTGGCCTGGACCACGTATAGAACTTAGGGTTTCCAAAACATGAGTCCAGTAAGTTATCAGTACACTACCTCACTCAGAGAGGAGAGAGTGTGTGCTCAACATTGCCTGTTTACCCCTGTGCACAGCAATACTCCATGGTCTTAGATGGGGTGGTTGTCTATAAATATACCACCAGATCAGTACTAGCTACCTATCCTGTAGAACACCACACACGCTGGCTTGGCCCATAATCCTGTGTTTAAAATTTACAAATTCTCAATCATAATCTAAATCCTGAATTTTGGCACCAAGATTAAAAATTTAATAGGATCAACTGCTGTTAGTGCATAGTCCAATCTACTGTATCTCGTAATGTTTAGGAAGAAGAATACTAATTTTGAAGAAGTACTTTAATAAGTTTCTTCTTTTTTGTGTAAGTATCAGTGTGTTAAACAGAATGTGTATGAAGTTACATTTTTTTTTTTTTTTTAATTTATGGTGTGTAATGATTAAATGTATTATTTTAATGATGCTGAACGGTTACCCAAACTTCCACGTATGTTATCATCTTGTTGATATTGTTGTAAACATCACAAAGTACTGTATTAAGCTTGTGATAAAATTAGTAGTGTAATGTTTTGAGTGCACTTATTGCCAATTGTTTGTTAAGGTGAATATGCACCTTTGTTGATGTGCTTGACATGATTATGTAAATAATTTTTGGAGAATATTATTTTAATGGCATAAATTTTTGTAACAGAGAATTGTGTTCTGAAGAATCGAATTTCATCATAGGTTGTCTTCGTTTTCGTATAAACTATTGTAATGCAGTAGTTTTTACAGATAATTTTTTTAATGTACTCATGTGCATTATAAATAATACATAGCATGGGTTGGTAGAGGGGTTCGTCCCATTTAGCTACAATCTTTGATCAATGAGGGGCAGATAGGCACCCATTATGAATATATAATTGTGTGAAAGCATGTGATGACTATTATTATAGGTGGTTCGGAATAAAGTGAGCACTCAAAAAAGCCCTGCTTAAGTTTTACTTTATGCCAATTCGTATCTTTCCGCGCGTAACATCTAACGACGGAAATGTCTAACCTCTCTGGACACATCACTTGATGTTTGCGCACGTAAGATAAATTAAGCAGTCGGTAGGAACATTATGTAATTTGATGAAAATGTTTATTAATTATATTAAACACAATCATGTAAATTTTGGTTGATTTTGTCGGTACTGTTGTATTTAAATAGAAAAATACGTGGAATTATATTGCGTAATTTTGCTGCCAACCATACAAGAAGTAAGGCAACTATAGTTAACATTTAATTATGTGTAGTAACAGCTAGTGATATTTTTCAAAGGTTAAATATTTAGTGCTCACTTTATCCAGAACTGCCTATACTTAACTGTAATCGGCAAACGTCTGTGCATATTTGAGCATGAGGAAGTGGGCCGAGCCTAGAAAAGGGAGGAAAGGATACATGCACAAATAAAGTGCCGCTATGGACTGCACCAAACATCACCTATGACTGCTGGAGATGGGAACAGAATGATTCTATGATGCGGAACAATTCTTTACTAACATTTCATTTTTTTAGTCACAAACTATTACGTTTGCTATTCGCTTATTTGGTATTCAAATTTTTTTGTTCTCGTCTCTCATCATACGTACAAAAACTAACCATATAAAAAATGTAACTTAAGTTGTGAAAAACTACTGCACACATGAAAGAGAAAGTTGCCTGTAGACTTGTTACTCTTTCAGGTGGCATGGTTGCTAAAAGTTTTTTGTAAATCATTCATGCAAAAGGATTTTCACTGCATAAATGACATTTTTAAATGTAATATGTGGTTATCCTTTCAATGTTTTTATTATGTTTTGTCTGTGTGGTGTTCTATGGAATTTTTTTATATTAAAATATGCTTTGATTTATATTGCACCTGCATTTTCGTTATTTAAATAATACAATTGATATTTGCAATGTAATTTTCTACCTGCAAACAATTAGGTTTTTTTAGAACATCATGATGTTATAAAATATTCAGACCTTCGTACATTATTTTTAAAATGTAAAGTGGATAAAAATAAACATATAGATACATAATCAGAAGTGTACCAACGAAATAATTACTGAACATTTCTTGTGTTTTGAAACAGAATATCTATGTGAGCTAGTATGTTTAAAAAATATTTGTAGTGATTTTAAAATATACTACTGTGGCACTCACCTGTTTAACATTGCGTGTTTTCGTTATTTCTTGTGTATTTTTGTTTCATGAACAAAAATTCTCAGGATACCTTAACATGCAATGCAGTACACACAAAAAATTATTTAAGAACAAAATTAAATATTTTTTTATATACATATTCAATGTATATTATATTGAATTTTGTGTAAAACATGTGCAGTTCACTTATAGTTGTTCTGAAATGTACGTTTTTACAATGAGGTACTTTTGGTATTATCATTTGTGCAACATAAATAAGCAAGAAAATCAAAGAAAAAAGTTTATGTTAAGGGTTACAAGGCCTTTTAAGACCAAGTATCAAATGTGCATAAATGTCTGCAGCTAAATTGTGCCCACCACTAACCCACATATTGTAGGCTATCAGTTACCATATTTACTTGCATAATGGCTGCACCAGTCTTTTTCAACAGGCGACACAAGTATTAGTGATGTGCATGAATGGCTTAATAAGATGCCTGAAAATTTTTTACTTTTTGAATGAAAGGTCACACTATAGGCAAGTAAATACGGTAATATTGATAAGCCATACACTATCCCTGCAAATCGTTGTTTGGTCTGGTTGAGATCTCTTAATTAAAACATTAAATTTAACCCCTCTAGTCTGTCATCTTGTTCACCGTTATTTGTCTACCTTACATAAACAGTAGTTGACTATAATCAGCCCTAAGAGTAATTTCTCTTGATTCTGTGAAATGTTTGTTGCATACTAACTTGCGTATGAGTAACTTTGCCTGTTAGTATTAGGCATAGTCAGTGTGAGATCTAATAATAGAGAATGTAATTGGTAATTTTGAAAGGAACGAACTAAAAAATAGTTTTTTTTAATTTTGTTTCAACACTGATGACAAATGTCTGGGCCATTTTCAGACACTTTTTGGGTTTGCTAGACTGTGTACCTATTAAGGGATACATTGTTATGATTTGCAACATTTCATTGTATGTACTGTACTTAAATATAATTGCATACAGTACAGGAATAGTAACACAGTGTTTCAAACTTTCCTTTCTTACTGTGTAAATATATTTATGTAGTTTCTCTGGATGGTTTTTAAATGCTGATGGTTTTTTTTTACTACCTTATCTCTGTGCATAAGACTGTTATGTAAAATCTTTGTAGTATCAAATAAAGTCTATTTTTACTACATACCTGGTTTGTAATAAATTTACAATATTTATGTATTTTTATTAAGTACAGTGAAAGTTCACTGTAAAGAATATGGTTTATAACATCTGCCCTATAACAACTGTGTAATGCACTGTCCCTCCATAATATACAGTATGTAATATTATTTGGATATAACAACAATCTACTAGGTATAAGACAATTTTTGTTGCCATTTACAGTTTTCAAAATTGGATTCTACTGTGTGTTCAATTCATTAATTTACAAGACTTAATTTTTTCTGGCAGTAGATGCACTCATTTTCTCCACTTTGTTGTTGTCTGGCCCTAAGGCGATTAATTTAATACTAAACAAGTAAGGTACCACTTCGTATTTAATTCATATTTACATAACTTTGAAAACTTGTGTAGCCTTTATACACTTAAGTTTTGTTTGAACCATGTTTAACATGATTAGAGTGCGAGAGAGATTTTGGTTCGCGCTTAACATCGAGGTCTTCAGCACCGGTGAGAGGTGACGAAACGAGTATGAAGCAGTGTCTATATGAAAGTGCAAGGGAAACAGAAAATCCCCGAGAAAACTTGACCACCAATGGTTTCGTTTGGCACATTACCCACGTGCAAAAATCTGGAGCCAGATAATGTGATTTGAAAAAGTAAACATTTATACCCCACATGATTTGGAAACTTTTCAAACATTTAACTCAAAATTATCCCACAATGGATGGTGTGAAACAATATTCTTGTAACAGTAGCAAGAAGTGCAGCCGTTTAGCTGTAAATAGTATTTGCATGCTTAGAAATGTATTTATGGATAATGACGTAATTTAGAAGTTATTCTCAGTAAGTGATACAAGCACAGTGCTGTCCTTTTTTTCCCCCAACAAACATGGTGCTAGTACCAACTGCTGGAGTAAATGAGCACATGACCATAGCAGTACAATACAATTGAAGGAAAACAACAGCGCTGCACCAAGCATCAAAGTCCTCTTAACTACCGAGCATGATTATTACACACATAGTCCCATTAAAATGAGGTGTTATGGTTCCTGGTTTGGTTCTCGCCGTCACAGAATTGGGCCAATTTTGATCACCAAAACCAAATTAAATCACCCAAAAATTGCATTGAAATTGTGTTTAAATGTACTTAAGTGTAATTTTTTACATTAATCACGTCAAAATGAACTGAAAATGAGATTACAACCACCTAAGTCTACCCCTGAAGCGTTGTTCTACAATCACTCAACCTCCGTAGCTTCTCGTCGCATGGCGGGTTGGCAGCCGCAGCGTTACACCATCATATCAATCCAAATAAGTTTCTGAATAATTATGCATGTTTAATTATAAAAACCAGGGATTAACAATATCAATTATCAGTATAAGAAGGCAATGGACATTTTCTGCCTAGAATGAGTGTGTCACACTCGACAATACATTTGTGAAATTTTGCCTGCATTAAAGGATTTACTAAAATAAACTGCATAGAATTTTTAGCAAAATGATTGGAAATTTATGGTGCGAGGCTTACCCAACCAGCAAAAAGCTAAGGAAATGTGGTAAGAACCAATGGAAACTACAGTAAACTATGATTTAACAAGCGCACATTTTTACTGAAATGGGAATTATAAAAAAAGGGGGACTCGCGTCTTATTGATACGCAGCACATGGCAGCAGTAAGTATGCTATACTTTCAAATGTGTCTGGCGAGCTGAGAACCCTCGTGCGCGACCACACACAGTCGGCTGTGTATCAGTGCGATACATTGGCTGGACCAGGACAGGATTAGGTGGGTAATTGTTACCTGAAGTTGCCCTTCCTCTGTCAGTATTGTTGGGTTCTGAGCTGTTCGCCAGCAACCTATGCTGATCTAGCAGCATTTGCAGGTGAAGTACCGGTAATTGTTGAAAGTTCTGCACTCTCCTACTTGTTTGCCAAGTTGTCTGCCTCCCAGACGCCTTAATAATTGTTGAAATGAATACACTTAAGTTTTCGGATGCATCCACAATAAAGCTTATTAAGGGCAATGGAGCGACGGATTTTTTTTTTAATTTTCGATTGCTGTTGCATGGCACAAGAATCAGAGAACAATTTCAAGTAGACTGACCATGAAAAAATATTTTTTAGAATTTTTTTAGTGAAGTTATGACCACTTTTTTGGAGTTTTCTACATTCCATTAAATATCGGAAACTACAACAAATTTGGCAGGATGACTTCGTAGAATATCTCGTTAGATATGATACTTCGGCCTAAAACCATTTTCGAAAGTAATAGATAAATATATTCATTAACATTGCAGTTTAACTTTCTAGTGTAAAGTTTTCTTTTTATAGCAGATATTTCATCTGCTGATTTTTGCTGTAAAGATGTTTTATTCGTGAAATAACAGCTTGTTATTCTCTTGTCTGGACTTTTAAGTTTATGTTAAGCACTGGTTCACTTCACTTAAACTGATAACGCGAGTCCTGCAATGGCAGTTATAGTGTGGTGTGTCGCGCGTCAGTATATAATCCGATATGCGCTGTACTGATATGCTATCTATTGGCAGCCGCGTGAACTCATTGCACCACGCCGAAACTACAGGACATGACAGACGGGAGAACGAATGATGCGAACAAAAGGAAGACGGTGTTCCTTTCTGCGCATACAGTGGCTACCTTGGAGTTGACGTCAAGATTTGATGAGGGGTGGGGGGTTTCCTCTGTAACGTGAGCGCTGTATAGATAGCCAGCTGAGGGTGGATGGATGATGCCACTAGCAGTCTTGCAGCTGCAGCGCGTCCGTTACCTATCTGTTCGCCACGCTGTACCACAGCAGCCAGTTACAAGCAATTAAAATAACTCGGAGACCAAACACATTTTTAAATCTAATAGACAGTGGATTACAAGCGCAGTTAAAATATTACGATTATTTTAATAGTAACTCGGTATAAATACTGACAGAATTATTATAATTAATCCGGCGGCCCCCCCTCCACCACGGACCAATCTTAATAAAGTAAGATAACACGTGAAAAACAAAGATTTCAAACATGAGATCAGGGGCGTATCCAGAAGAAAAGGGGGGAGAGTGTTACAGGAGTTATGACCCCTTTATCCAAACCCAAGGTCAAAATTTGAATTATATACCAGAGACAATAACAAAACATATAAATTGAAATCACGCTATTGCAACAGTAAGTGTATATTTAATATTTTTAAGTATGTAAAATGCTTAAATAACATTATTTTGCTCCTTGAAAACCCAGTTTTTTCCCGGAGGAGGATTCACAAATTCTCCAACTTTAATTTTTAGGAACGGTGACCTCCTCCAAAACATGCCCCTGCATAAGTTACGCACAAAAATTATGCACATAAAAACCATTTTACGTCTATTGACGAAGCTAGAAGCGCGTGTTGTCATGAGATTACTTCTTTGACAGTATGGCCATTGTTGTCCGCACAGGAAAATAGATGAGTAAACGCACGCGTCTTGACTGAGTGGCAGGATGGAGGCAAGGTCGAGGCGGTGGTGAGGCAGCGGTGGCCGAATAGTCAGACCATTCGCCTTCCACCAAGGCGTTATGGGTTCGATTTCCGGCGGGGCCGGTCCCCGAATTTTCGCATGTGGGAATCGTGCCGGACGATGTCGCTGGTCGGCGGGTTTTCTCGGGGATCTCCCGTTTCCCCCGCCCCTTCATTCCGGCGCTGCTCCATACCCAGATCATATCACCCCCACCAGCGCTGAAGACGATGTTAAGCGCTGACCAAAACCTCTACACTCACTCGAGGTGGTGGACTGATAGAGACGTCACTTCGCTGGCTGCGCTAAAAGAAGATAAATGCATTTGTACATCGCAGCATTGTGGACGTGTACGTGAAGTTTACTGATGTTTAAAAATTCAATTATAATACATTTCATACATTAATTTGCATCGTTGCAACAATGTGTTGATTTAAAACCGAACGTGGAAAACTAAATCAGTAAAAAACGTCATTCTAATAAGAAAATAAATGTCAACATTAATAATGATAAGTATGTCACATGCACAGTGTAACAAGTTATTTTATAAATTAGTAAAATGATGTGAATCTCTACTCTATGTAGTTCCTCAGGTGTATCCGCTAACAATTTAGTCAGAATGTAATGAAGATATATTGTTACAAGTTTGAGACATAAACTTCATATGTGAGCAATTCCCATGAGTTCTTTTGGGATAGAGGTCTTATAATTATAAATAAAAGAGTTAAATTAAGTACCGTAAGGTGGGGATACTTTGTCAAATTTTGGGGTTACTTTGGACCACTATTTTTTTGTTTAAATTAAATGTTTGAAGCTCTTTTTAACATACAAAATTCTCCATTCACAGCAGAAGTAATTAACTACACTTGAACGTAATGGGTTTCTTGAAATTTTCATTTGAATTGAAATTAATTAGATGGTGCAAAGTTATCCAGGCAGGGGCAAAGTATCCTCACATTACGGTACTGGATTTAATAGCTCACAAAGTTACGAAATACACAAAACAGTAATCATATATAACTCTCACATCACAATTAGTTATGCACACAATTACCACCGTGTCACAGACACGTTTATTAACTTTGACAATTAAAGCACAAAAAATGTCTACCATAAATTAATTAAACAGTACAAATCTCAATAAAATTCAGTCATATATACAATCAACAGACTTTCAAGTAGTCACAGTATACAACCTTAATAGTCCGCCGTGGTGATGAATCGTCGTGTGCTGCGCAGCACCGCAAGTGCACCGCTGTCTTCACTCTTGAGGTCTTCAGTTCGACTTCCGTCGCGTACCTCCTTCTTTGCCCTTCAGCCCGCCGCAGCAGCCCTCTTGGTTCGTCCAAAATCGCTCCGAAGGTAGCCGCCTGCCGCCTCACAGTAGACTCTGACGTCGTCACCAAGATGTCTTCACCAGTCTATCTCCACAACCATAGCAACTTCCTCTAGCACGGCCAATAGCGAACTCTCCTCCAATGTGCCGATTCTGCGGTTTTATACTCCTCAAAACAGTCGCATTACAGGGTTCTAAAATTAGATATTTCATCATGTTTCGGATGAGATTCGAGTCACGTAGGCCGCTTCGCAGGGCAAAAACGCAGTTGGGACAGGTATCTATGACGTCGTTTCGGCGGGATTCCCACTATGAGACACTCGGGCTTTGAGTCATGGGCCAGCCCTCAAGGTGTTTCGACACAGGCCCCATCCAGCCCGCCCTCAGAAACACAGCATGCAACAATATTATACAAAAATTTCATATCATGCAGCAACATTCTAACGTGGTTTTTGTTTTTAGGATTTGTGTTGCTCCTAATTAGTGTTATAACGTGTGATCACATAGTAGAGCAAATATTTGATACAAAAAACACCATGTTTTACCTATACGTGACAAAATATAAAAGCCCATCGTCCAGGTAGCAGTCGAGACCATTGGTGTATTTTGTCCTCTGAAGTTCATTAATTGTATTTTCAAATTAACTACTCTAGCATATAGTTAGAAATCTGGGGAACTGAACAGTAAAAAGTAGAATAAGACTACTATACTATAAATTGCAGTACATTATTTTTGGTTCAACTATTTATGTGGCTCTGCAAATATTAAATATATATATATATATATATTTTTTTTTTTTTTTTTTTTACGGGGAGGTATTCTTTACGAACGAAACATTGGATCTGTTTGGAACTGATTTCTACACAATGAAAAAACCATGGCTTATAGCCTAAATTAGTGAATTGCCTATACACATTTTGAGGATAATGTCTTTGAAGTATAATTTGCTGTTTACAAATAAATTAACAAAAATGCTTAAATATTAATTAATAAGCGATATGAACCAAATTAGTTCCCACGTTTAAAAATGTTCATCAATTTAGCTACCTCCGTGCATATCTTCAGTGTTGCCAATCCAGCCATTCTAAATTCCACAGACACAACTAAATTCCATACAATTTGGCAGAGAAACAACTGCAACTTCTTACCTTATCGCCCTCTCCTTAAGTTTATCCCTTTTTTGGGGAGTCCGCGGTGTCCGAGTGGTCAGACCACTTGACTCCTACCAAGGCGATTCGGGTTCGATCCTCGGTGGGATCGGTCACCGATTTTTCGCACAGGGAAAAACGTGACGGGAGTTTCCTTCGGCCGGCAGGTTTTCTCGAGGATCTCCTGTTTCCCCTGCATTTCTCATTAATCACTTCTCTATTGCAAGATTTCATTTCATCCTTCAGGATATGCAGGTGCCTATGGACGGCCAATCAGATGTTTGCACTCGGATTACGGTACCCTG
>PNEQ01030287.1:0-19698 GCA_003012365.1 Medauroidea extradentata | reverse complement strand
CGAGCAGTATTGACTATGGAAATAAATGTTTGCGGTGACTTAAGGCGAGCAGTACTGACTATGGAAATAAATGTTTGCGGTGACTTAAGACGTGCAGTATTATCTATGGAAATAAAGTTTCACTGTGGTTATTACTTCCACTACTATGTCTGTATTAAGTAAGTGATTGAAATTAGAACACCCAAGGCTTACATTTCCTAGGATAACTTGTTGGTAGGCAAAGACTCTCAACATCTCAACTTCATGTGCTCTCTCGCTCCACCTCATGTGTTATGCACGCACTCCTGGGATATAAAAAGTGAGTTGAAACATTGCGGATATTTTCCACACGTTGTAGCCTTGGATAAAAATACTTATATGCAATAAACCTCCAACGTAGAATGTTCAAATTAATTTTTTTACAGCAAATAAAATACAATTATTTATGATACCTTGTTTTACTATACCGTAACACTTCCCGTTATCCTAATATATTGTAACTGCCAGGTGAGTACGATATTAAGTGCTTTGCCAAGATCTTGTGGCGTGTGTATATGATGAAATAAGAATACACTCTTTGCACGGAGTGCCTTGTGTTTCAGTGGCGCTTGTGACATCAGGAAGATTTATAAACTGACCATGATCATCGGCGGAGGTGCGGCGACGATCGGTATCCCCTTGTCCTTGTTCCATGTAGTGTGTTCTTTGCCTCCCCTCTCCTTTCCTCGACGCATGCGCGGCGATAAGCCCTGGCCAGGCTAGAGGTCGTGTGTGCTAGAGGTCTCTTCCCTATCAGCTCTGTTCGGAGGCAGTTCACCTGAGCACACACATGTAAGTTAACTCCATAGGTATGTTTAGCAGGGACTTGCTCCCCACGGCGTGTGGAGGCGGCCACAGTCATGTATGGTAATTGATATTTCACTTTTTAGCCTTGTCCAAATTGTTGTTTAGGCTCCGCCATCGATATTATGTCCGATTTAAGTATTTTTGTATTTAGTAGATTTTGTAACTGAAACACCGTCGTGACATGAGCAGTGTCGACATTTTGGTACACGAGGTGTACTCATGCCGCGACGAGTGATTTTGAATTTGAATCATGTTTTCTGTAATTTCTCTATGTTGACTTTTGGAGACGTAGTTCACTAGAGTTTGCTTACATGCGTTGCGAAGCTGCATTTAGGCATCGAGTATTAATTGGTTTAATGGCGCTGTACCTTCAAGTATGCCTTCTTCAGAAGGTTTCATTCCTTAAAAAAGGAAGTCCAAAATTGTGAATAATGTTACCGTTTCACTGTTGAGCGCTAATTTTTGTGTATTGGATTATAAGGTTATTGAAGTGGCTGATTGCCGACATTTAGCGCTTTCATTTAGTTATTTTGCACATTGTAATTCCATATTTCAGCGACATTGTCGCCTAAATTTGTAATTCTGCATACCTTAATGTGTCATGTTAATAAATGTCTTGTTAATGAATTTCTGACACTAATTTGTTCGTTTAATTACTTTAATTTCTATTTTCTTTTTTGCCCTAGTGTCTTCATATGATATAACTCGCTAGGTAAGACTCTTAATTTATGTGAGGTTTTGCAAAATGAATAGATGGTTGACACATTATTTTTTATTCTCAAATATGTTTTCTGAGACACGCCACGTAAGTACATTTAATGCATCAACCCTCGAGGAAATCTGTAGCATATCTACACCGTCAAAACATATGAAAACATTTCCAAATACATTGTCATTTACCTCAATTAAACTAGTTTAATTTTTAGAAAATATAGGATTATTTTTATAACCTGATATTTTTAGTGATACCAATGTTACACCGCCTTATTGTAATGTGTACCTGCACCACTAATCTCCTTTAAAGGTGTTTTATACGAAGAAATCCATTTTCCACTATTTTGTAAATTTAATATGTTACGTTGTGTTATGAAATGGTAATAAAAAGGTAATCTATCCTTGGCGTAAAATAATTACTGCAAATAAGCCAACCAAAAGTAATCTGACCTAGATGTAAAACAATTGTAAATAAACCTATGTAAATAGTAACTTTCACTATAAATGTTGATTTTTTTTCAAATTCAATTCAATATTGAAAGAAATGAAAAAGTGTTGGCTTATACTAAAATATTTTCCTCCATATCGGAATGACAGGAAAACATTTGTGCTGTTTATGTTTATTAAATTTAGTTTTTTAATTTATTTTAGTATAAAACAGCCGGGAGTTAAAACTTGACCGCAGAGAACCAGTAGTAATATTGTGAAGACACGAGCTTCGTTATGCTGTGGTCTCCAATAAATATGTCAGATGAAATATGTTTTGCTACACATATTTCACTCTTAACTGAATTTCTGAATTCCATTTGAGTATTGCAAGAATTTACTGCAATTTTATGTGATTACGAAAAAATGTTTGCGAAGAGCATAATACGAAACATGTGTAGCTTCTGAAAGAAAATTAATAAAAATAAAATGCTCGCAATAGTCTTAGACCTGAAGCATTTTGTCTTCCAAAAAGTAATATAGGTACAAATTATTGACTACAAAGATTAAACTATAAACAACATTGTGACGAACTTTTACAGCGTATAGGAAATCCGAACTGTATATGAATAAACAGATACAGGTAATGAAAAACTGTAACTGTAAAAAAGAACACGAACATTGTTCGAGTGATAACTGATAACACTGAACGAAATCAAATGAGCCAAAACTTACTTTGGCGTTGCATATTAGCACACATAAAGTTTATTGCAGCATAGCTAGAACTCTGCAACTATTATCTGACAGGAGACTGGGCTGCAAGTTACTGTAATCATCTGACTACGTTGTTGGCCGACAGTTTGTGTGGAATACCTGGACGACATTATCAACCAATGATATAAGGTCAGTTTTAAAGTATCCTATAATACGGCGACACACAGATACGAATATACGAAGCCAGTGACGTCACAAAGTGACTTATGTGATTATAGGCCGGATAGTTCTTGCCTGTCGTCAAATTATAACGCGATATTTACATATATTTACACGTAGAACGATTAATGATATGTGCTATAGCTAAATTCTTACGCAGAAATGTAATTATATATATTATAGCTTATTTCTTATGCAGAAATGTAATTATATATACTATAGCTTAATTCTTATGCAGAAATGTAATTATATATACTATAGTTTATTTCTTATGCAGAAATGTAATTATATATACTATAGCTGAATTCTTATGCAGAAATGTAATTATATATACTATAGTTTAATTCTTATGCAGAAATGTAATTATATATACTATAGTTTATTTCTTATGCAGAAATGTAATTATATATACTATAGCTTAATTCTTATGCAGAAATGTAATTAAATACACTATAGTTTAATTCTTATGCAGAAATGTAATTATATATACTATGGCTTATTTCTTATGCGGAAATGTAATTATATATTCTATAGCTTATTTCTTATGCGGAAAAGTAATTATATACACTTTAGCTTAATTCTTATGCGGAAATGTAATTATATATACTATAGTTTATTTCTTATGCAGAAATGTAATTATATATACTATAGCTTAATTCTTATGCAGAAATGTAATTATATATACTATAGCTTAGTTATTTTGCAGAAATGTAATTATATATACTATAGTTTATTTCTTATGCAGAAATGTAATTATATATACTATAGCTTAATTCTTATGCAGAAATGTAATTATGTATACTATAGCTTATTTCTTATGCGGAAATGTAATTATATATACTATATCTTATTTCTTATGCGAAAATGTAATTACATATACTATAGCTTATTTCTTATGTACAAATGTAATTATATATACTACAGCTTATTTCTTATGCAGAAATGTAATTATATATACTATAGCGTATTTCTAATCCAGAACTGTAATTATATATACTATAGCCTAGTTCTTATGCAGATATGTAATTATACATACTATAGCTTAGTTATTAATCAGAACTGTAATTATGTAAAGCCTCTTTGGCTCAAGAAGTTAGTACTACAGTAAAAACAATGTGTTAATCATAAATAAATACCATCGCAGTGTAGGGATCAGACCAATCGCCTCTCAGTTCAGCGATGCCGTGTTGTTTCCTGATTGGATCTCTCCCAATTTTCGTACGTCATTGACGTAGTTTGTTAAGTGAGCTTTGTTAAGGTGCTCTCTTGTTCTCTTATCCTCACTCCGCCACTGCTTCACATTTACCTCATTTCACTTCCACCAGTGTTCAAGACTTCTATGCCAACAGCTCACCCATATCTTTCAACTCCTCAAATCTCTGGTCTGTCTGATATAACAGACGAATTATAGGAAAAACACTTCGTTCAGCTATAGCACTGCAATTTTGGAATTTTTATTTCCACATTATACAAATCTTGGGATAACAACTAGAAAGAGTTGGGTGATAATTCTAATGCAAAGTAGTATTGAACTTCTTCTTCTGTTCGTGGAATTATGAATCGTGTGGTTATGTACAACCTTACGACAGCTTTCTTTAATAAGTAGGAAGAACGAAGCTTCCGTTACATGTGGGCAGAGACAAAATTAATAAATGAGACATTCAATTTTTTTTTTTTTTAATATTCGAATATGGCATAAATGTTTTCAATCAAAAATTTAAACGCGAACGTGTTTCTTTCTGTAAATTCAAAAAAAGTTTCCAACTTTATTTGTAATTTATGCCTTCTTATAATGTCAGTGACCACAATAGTTATAAAATGATAGCCCGTGTTTTGTATGAACTTGCTTGTTGTTAGCAATACACAATCTACGTGACTTGTATCATGCTCCTCAATCTCAGGGGCTCAAGGTACATGGGTTAATACTTTAACAGTCGCAGTCGCTGAAATACTTACACGTGAGTTACTACATAGGGTTTGTTATTTGTTATACATTGTAGTAATTGTCTTCATGTTCTTTCTAAAATTAATAACTGCGTTTTTCGATAACCATGTGCAACACTATAATGTGTTATTCTAAATAGCAGTGCAATGTTTGACATGTACAATTAAAATATAAGAGCATTTTCGATGCGATCACAAAATATTCGGCAATATTATAAATTAACAACATTAAGTGAGCATCAAATACAATGTTTGAAAATTTAGAAATTGTTTAAAACATTTGATGCTTAACTCTGGGACAAGGTTTCATAGTTAGTTTTGTGAGATGCCGATTGTCTCATCTCACATAAGTATACATTTCCAAAGTATTTTTATATTAACTGCTTAATCGAATTTTGCTCAAAATGTTTCTTTCTGGGCAATTAATTTAACATGAATTATTTTATAACACGTCTCGTCGTTAGAGAAGTTATTTTTTTTTGCATCTCATTATTAGTCATCTGTTTAATACACATGACGTCATTATTAGTTATCTGTTTAATACACACGACGTTAGTTATATTATTTTTGTAGTGTAATAGACTCTGCCCGTTACTTCAGCTTCCTTGCGTGGAAAATCCAGTTAACACTTCTAGATAAGTGATCTGCTAGTAAAGAGATAACATCTGTTTAGCATTTATTTATTGCCTAGGAACTATGAGGTGTTGTTTTCCTGAAAGGATTTCGTACTACAGACTAATTTATTTCAGCCTACTGCTGAGTTACGCATTTCAAATATTACAAATTAAATTATAATCATAATTAACGTTCAACTTTGTTCACCAAAAAAATGTACAAGTTCTAAGCTTCGAGTGTATGAATCCAGGTAATCTAATTGTCTGTCGTTATCTCTACCCTCGCTATCTCTCTCGTGCACCTTTATTTTACTTCCTGGCTTTGTCAACGCTGATGAAAGGATGTACAGAATGAGAAGGGAAAGCAAAGAGACAGTATCCCACCTTCCAAACAGACAGGTTTCAGGCAGAGTATATTGTACAAGAGGAGGGGTGGGAGTGGCAGGTAGATTGTTATTAGTTCTAACCTGGCCGGACAGACGCCTGGTGCAAATTTACGTGTAATGGAGTCCCCCAGCTGTATAGGCAATCCCTTTGTGCTCGGTGTCTATCGCAGCGGACACTCACATCCTCCGGACAGCATTTAATCCCGGGGTTAACGCCAACATTGCAGCTCGACTCTCCCTTGCGCCAACCCCTCGCCTACACAGGGGATTATGGGCGGCAAAGTTGGCAGCGCTGAGCTAACACTTGCTAGGCCCTGGCAGGGATTGTTAATGGTCTCACAACCGCCTGGCGCGAGACTAAATACCTGAGCTCTCACAGCAGTTATGTACACCACACTGTAATATTAGTAAGGGCGAGATCACTTCAACATCACTGCTTTAATACTATAGCCCAACATCTTATCAGATTAGTTCACTACGTTTCGATGTCTATAGCGGATGTCATATTTACTATGAGGGAGAAGGCAGAAACCCTTGTATCATTAAAGTAGGCAGTGTAAAAAATAATTACTCTTCAACTTTTAAAATTTTGAAGATTACTTGTTGAGGCAAAATGTATTTTTCGTGTAGTTTCTTAATTAAGCATAACGGTGGTAGGATTCTGGATCAAAGGTAGTGAATTAATGCATCATTGTGGAGGTTATTCCAAGGTTTCCAATACTTTCAATAATGTCTCCATGTTTAGAAATTTTTATTTTCGAAAATAAGAATAAAAAATTATCAAATAAAACTACAGTTGAATCTTTAATATAATCCTAATTTTTATTTCTCTTAGTTACCTTGAAATGAAAAATATTAATAAGCTTCATTTGGATGTGAAGATGAATCACCAATAGGATTTTAGAATATATTTTCCTGTTGTATTCATTTAAATTATTTTTTGTTTTATCAGTTGGAGAATAAGTTTGATAGTCATAACTCTCGATGATTTCCTCACTCATTTGTTATGAAAAAAAAATTTAAATATTTTATTTGTATTTTACAACTATATTATTTTTTATTTATCCAAGAATTATGTTGTTATCAAAACCTAACCATTTAACTAAAACTATATTGCCTTTCTTTTACAATGCTTTTTTCAACTAAGTAATCTTTATCATATTTAGTTCTAAGAAGTCCTAGTTCATAAAACTTATATTCGATGGATTTAATGTTATTTGTTATGGGATTTGTGTACAATGTTTCAGAAATTTCGTATACTTCTGTGGACCAATTAGGTTTTTTTTTTTTTTTTTCAAATAAATTTTTAGTTTTGCTTATACAAACTGTATAACCAATAGAAAATTTGACTTTAATTTTATATTTATTTGCATTTCATATTTACTAAAATAAAGGTGCCATTTTTCATATTTACATCTATAGATTTCATTCCGATTGTTTTGTGAACAGAATTATTGTAATCACTTATTAATTTTGGTAATACATCCATATATAAATTCCTTGAATAGTGAATATTTTCCAGATTTTTTTTTTTTCATGTAAAGTTCTATTAAATCTTTAAACAACACTAACTTTCTTATAACTGAGTGTCGAATATTGTTTTATTTTCCAATCACACATTAGCTTTTAAAATATTTTGTTATAAAATTCTTTTCCATTATCAGTTTGTAAATGTTTAGGCTTATGAGAATCTAGAATAAATTTAAATGATATAGGTACATTTTCACCAGCTTTATCTTTAACTGAAATTGCCCAAGAAAGTTTTCAAAAAACATCTATCACAGTTTACAAATATTTAAATCATACGTTAATTTTTGAAATTCCTTTTAAAAAAAACCAGAGCCCATTTCAACTAAGTCTGCTAGCTAAAAAAAATCATCAATTCCAAAAGAAAGAACAGTTCTTCTAGGAAAATTTTTTCCCACAGGTTTATGAATTTCGTTTGCTGTTTCTTGTATAAGATTGCAATCGTACATTGCATGATAGGGCATAGCCAAATTATTCCCTCCAACAAATGTAGATTTTAAGCGCTACAATTAATACAAATACATAAATTAACTTTTTTTCATTTTTTGTTACTTCATAATAAATATTGTCACTTGGAGTGTGTTTTTTACATTTCAGACATGCACAATTAAATTATTATTAATGAATTAATGTTAAAAAATTATTTTTGAACAGCCATTTAAACAATTCGAACAGTTTGAACAACCGTTTGAACTGTTTGAAAATTCATTTTTTATTCTATGTAAATGATAACAGAAAAAGAACCTAGAAATAATTTACTAAGAAGATGACAGTTAATTGAAAAAATTAAGAATTCAAACAACAATGGAAAGAAATGTATTAAATAAATTTAAAAAAAAGAATAACCTATGACTGATGCAGTAGAAAATCTTGGTAAGAAATAGAAAATTGTACAGATGAGGACAAGAATATAATCAATGAAATTGTTCCAGTTGCTGCAAAAATTTTAATTTATCTTTGAACAACAAAATCTTTTGATTCTGTTAATGTAGCATTGAAAAATTATGATAAAGCACTCAAATGTACACGATACAGTAACAAATGTCTTGATAATGCATTTCAACAATTAACATCAAATGATGAATTTTCAAAAGACGAATCTCAGCAGATATTTGAAATAAAATCAATAATATATTCGAATATTAATCTTGGTAAAGATATTCCTCAAAGAATTCATGTTTTTAATGAATAACTATGGTTTATGTGGTGAAGGTCTGATTTTTATACTGACGATACAAAAGTTTTAATTTATGACGATAACTTAATTATCGATGATAAAGAATATGAAATAACAGACGGACTTTCAATTGTGTTGACAAAGAATAAAAAAAAGTATCTTGAAGATAATTTTGCTGATGAAGGCTATGCAAGTTATACAAAAATTGTTTTATCAACAAATGTTGCAATTCAAGAATGTAATCCAAATAAACAAATAAATTCAAATAGGAGTTGGAAATACTTGAATATGATTTAACCAATTTATGGTAAATTTATTAAAAAAATTACATTCAGCATCTGTTCCAAATACACCACAAATATCAATTTTGACAAATTCACCAATATTTGAAAGAGGTATCAAAAAATATAATAATCTTACAAAAGAATATATTTTGATGGATGGTGTTAGACAACTTACTGACTGACTTTCAGTTATTTATGGTGAAGAAAATGCTGAAAATAATAATTATTATAATGAAACAGTTGGAATAATGGATATGTAGAGTAATAAATGTCGTGATTTTGTCGTAAATAATCGTAAGGGAATTCCATATCTTACAAGAATATTAAATAATATTACTTTATATTTTTTTGAATCAGAGCATCATGGAAAAGGTTTGTTAAATTATAAAATAAATTCTTTACTATTTGAGATACATGCACCAGGATATCAATACCTAGGCTATATCCTGGAACTAAATTAAAAGAAAGATTAGAACAGGGAAGTAAACCAATAAATCCTTTAGATGAAGCTGCAATAGAACATAATATTTCCTATCACCATAAAAATTTTAATGAAAGACATGTAGCTGATAAAGAACTAGAAAAGAAAGCTTTTAAAAGAGTTTTTGTTGAAGATACAGATTTTAGTGAAAGAATGTGAGCTGATCTAACTGGATCTGCTATGAATGTTAAATTTAAGCTTGATTGGGGAATAAAAATAAATATTAATACATTTTTAAATAATCTTATTTCATTTTTAAATGATTTTAATAATTTATTTTTGCCAAAATGAAGGTTAAAAATATTATATTTCAACTGTCTGCTGATGAACTGAAGAATTTAAATGTCAATTAATTTTTGATTAATAACAACTTGAACATAAGAATAAAAAGTTAAAATATGGTGAAGGCATTAGCCTTACTATTTCTATACCACGACTTAAAAAAATTAACAAATAAAATGAAAATTGGTAAATGTTTAACACCTCATAAAGGTGGATTTTTACCATTAACTTTTGCTGTATTAGGGGCTCTCGGCGCATTAGCTGGTGATGTACCACATATTGCTACTTCTGTAATTAATGCCAAAAACAAAAATCAAGAATTAGAAGAACAACATAGACATAATTTAAAATTAGAAAACAAGGAAAAGGTATAAAAAATTTCATACAAGAAAAAATAATTCCACTCAGCAAGTTTGATATTGAAAAACTTATTAAAAAATTAAACATTTACGAGGTGTATTTATGATTGATGAATTACCTCAATCGACACTTAAGAATGATTGTTGAATAGTTAATTTAGATATGTCTAAAAATTATGCAGCACACTGGTTTTGTTATTGGAAGGAAAATATTACAGAAACATTTTTTCGATACTTTTGGAGGTAATCCACCTCTTCAATTATTTCAATATCTTAAAGAAAAAATAATTTTAATGATAATAGAATACAAAATTCTGATGATGTTATTTGTGATCATTTATGTATTATAGTAAAATAATCATTTATCTCGAAATTTAAAATTTTCAAAAATAAATTCTTTATTATGATGTAATGGACATCTTTGCAACTACATTAAAGAAATCACAAATTAATGATTCAAAGTATGATAATTTTGTTTCAGATGTAATATATGTTTTTTCGAGTATAAACTCAAAACATGATCATTTTGATGAAGTATTGAACAAAATAATACACGAAACTAAAATAACAATTAATAGAGAAAAAACAAAAAAAATACAACATTTGGATCAATTTCTTTTGAATTATTGTGATACACTAATCTATATGAAAATCACACGAGCTAAAGATTATTTTACAAAAATAAAATAACTGATAAATTACAAATAAATAGAATTAACATAATTCATTTAGTTGGCAAACACAGTGCTAATGAAAAAAAAACTTTATTTTGGTAATATTCAAAATTAATACATTTTTTGACGAGTGAACAGATAAATTAAATTAAGTAAAACCAGTTTGTTATAAACGAATTACCCTATTAAATCATAATAATAAAATAATTGACATTTATAAATATTTTGGTGAACTGGCTGATGGTAAAACATTTTTTTTAAATTTCACAAAAATTCAACATACCCCATAGTACAATTGTATTCTTTGATATGATTTTTAGTACACGTATTTTTTAACTAAAATGTTTTATATTAACAATGGATATCTTTGGAAATGCAATAACAAAATTTTGGGCTAAAGAAAAAATTAAGGAATAAGAATCTAAATATAATAACATTAAAAAATTTGGTGAGTCTGTAACACTACCACAGTTCAATAAATTTTAACTACTTTAACTAGAAATAAAATTTCGTAAGATATACATTTCTTCCATGCTTATAACAAGATAATAATATAGTTTTTTATAATAAAATATTAAGAATTCTATCTAATCCAATTGATCCTAATGATGCTGTTAATTTAGAATATTATCAAGGTAATATAATTAACATTATTGCTTTAGTTGGAAAATTCAGTGAAAAAGGTAAAATAGTTTACTTGGGAAGTAATCAAACTGAAAATTTTTTTTACGATTAATGGAACTGTAAATTAAATAATAATAAAACTGAATGATTACAAATAAATTACTGAATTGTTTCATACAACAATTATTTATCCTAAAACTGGACTTTCAAAATATGAAAAAAAATGTAATTTGATTAAAATGATAAATATGATAGTATTATTTCTTTTTAAATTTCAAAGATATTTAATATGACAGACGTAATATTAATGATCATTAATATTATTATGGTTTACAAATATATTTAGACTTTTGAAAAATATTTTATCTAATTGCGATATTTACCTTCTATTAATTTACTATTCATATCTATAGTAACAAAACCATATTCTTTGTTCCAACATTTTGAACATTATTCTCTAAATTTTTAAATGACATATCACCTTGAGAAAATCACTATGAATATGTTTAAAATTTGAATCATCTTGTCTAAATATACAAATAAAGTTAGCATTATCTCTTATTAGTTGTTTCGGCACTTTTAAATATGTTGGTGCTAAATAAAAACAATCAATATTTTTACGTCTTCCATGAGTAAAATAATCTCTTATAGTTTCTTTATTATCCAAAATTACATCATCAAAAAGAACAACAAACTCTTTACAACAATTATAAACATCAGCTATTTCATAATTTGAAGGAAAACTGTACACTGTCGTTACTTTAATTATTTTAGCAGCTACTGCAGTATCTTATTTTAAAGCAATATATTTTGGTTGATTTAAACTTTTTGAACGAACGTATCAAGTAACAAAATTTAAATGTATTTGGTAATAATTCCCCATTATTTTTTTTTTAATATTGCTATACTTTCTTATTTTATATCCCAGTCTGTTTTTCTGACCTTGGTATTCATATTATTAATAATATCAATTTTTTATAATAAATGAGTAAAGTTTTTAAGTTAACAGGTAAGAAATAAATCTTAACTAAAAGGTTTCATCATCCTTTAGAAACTGAAGAACATTCTGTGGGTTTAATTCAATTTTATACTACATATTTAACACCTAATATTACATAGGAAAATAACAAGTTATATTTTATTGATGGGGTAGAAAAAATTATATAAATTCCAATTGGACAACATAATGTGAATGATCTTGAAAAATGTATAAAAACACTTGCTCCATTTAACAAGATACCTTTTGGTGAGAAAAATAATAACATACCTATCGAATCTAATAAAAATAGATATAGAGTGAAAATGTATTTCGATCTGTTGTACGATAAAGTAGATTCAATAGATAAAATTTTAGGTTTAAGAAAAGTTTTAGAAATATAAAATTCATTATGCCTATACAATTCCTGTAACTACACCAATTGAAACAATTATTATTCATTGTAATTTAGCGAATGGAATGATTTTAAAACATGAATATATTCACAGGGAAATTAGTATTATTACTTCGTCAAAACCAAATGTTTCACTTGGAGAAACAATATTTTATGAACCTAGTTACCCATTATTTTTTCCAATAAATACACATAAACTGAAAAAATTTTGTTTTAGAAATAAAAGATGAGAATGGAAAATTGATAGACGTAGATTCTTCTGAAATAACTGCAATATTAGAACTGAAACCATAGTTATAAATATGTAATATAAAAAAAAAATTTCATTTATTTTAAGTAAATAAATATGGATAATTTGACTTCATCGAAGGATGTGATAGTATTTCTACAGAAAAAGCAATGAAAGATCTAGAAAGGAATAGTCAAATTCAATACAACGAATTTGGAAATGTGTATATAAGCAATTAATTAGACTGTGTTGTACTAAGCAAAAAGGTTTATGAAGTTTTATTATTTTTTATTTATTAAATGTAACAAGTGTTGGAAATTTTATAAAGTGTTTGTATAAATTATAAATTTCGTTTGTTAACTGTTTTTTTCAGGAAGGAAAAAAGTTATCTAAATATCACTTGTATCTGTAGATAAATGTGACATTAAATCCAAAATCTGGGTAGATGTAAAATTTTAATTATTTGATGCAGATTTTTGTTGGTATTTGTTTTAAATCCATGCGAAAATTTTCATGATTCTGATTTAGAATTGCATGGTATAAATAGTCATTGAATGTTTAAACTTATTGAAACATAAAAATTAATTATTTATAAATATTTTATTTCTAAATAAATAAAAATAAATGTTGTTCCTTGTAGTCTGACTAATATTTTTCTTGAAAATGAAAATTGTTGTAGTCAACAATCTTTCACGAATAAAATACCTGTTTCTTTAATCGAAAATGTCCTCCAATATTTTTAAAATTACAAGTTTTACAATATACAATTTTAGATCAACTTGGGGATGAAGAATATAATTTGGAAGAAGTTGGTAAATATTTAGAAAATTTAGAAAAGGATTTAAGTTCGTCTAATTAAAAAAATAGCTTTTCATGTTCTCAAAAATTATTGATTACAAATTTCAAAACTATCCTAAATATATTTTTGTAATTTTTTCAGTAAAAAATTTATTTCAAAATTATTACCTTATGTTTTATATTTCACTATTTCTTTTGCAAATATATTAAATAAAAACTCTGGGTCATAAATTTCCAACCATTTATTTTCTAGTTGTGTATCAAAAATGGGCTCATAATAACCTTAATATGTCCCCTCCATATAATCACGTTGGTGTATAGTATTTTTTGCTAGTTTTACATCTACTTAGATTATCTGGTTTAGGTTTTTTTTTTTTGCAAAGATATTATTTGAAAATTAAAAATTTTCCAAACATTAGTCATATTGTTTTTCGAGATTTTTATCTCTAATAATAAAAAAATTCATAAGAAATATAAAATTGGAAATTGTATTTAATTGAGATATCCTTCATAATGAAAAGAAAATATTATAAAAATTAATTTTTATTTTAGTCAAAATAGTTCATGTTAACCAGAGTAATCTTCATTAAAATAATAAAAATCATCTTCATCATCAAGATGACTTAAAAAAATTTTTCTCCCCTGAAACGATATCCTTAATTCTTCTGATAAATCTTGTAATTCTGTAATAGATTTCCAATTAACTTGAGTTTGAAATTCACGAATAAAATTTTCCGTTAACCATTGATATCTAGAAATAAGATCCCAGTCAATTTTATTTTGAAATTCTTTAATAAATTCTTCTGATAATTTTTTCCTACATTAAATATTTACCTAATCAACTTTATCTTGAAATTCTCTAATAAAATCTTCGGGTATTTATTAATATTCTGATATAAATTTCCAATTAACTTTACTGCTAAATTTTTTATTAAATTCTTCAGATAGTTTTATTTCGTAAAAATCTTCATCCTCCCAGTCAATTAATTGAATTTTTTTCTGTTAGTATAATTAACAATTGTATTTCTCTAATTTGTCTATATATTAAATATAAATTACATAAATCTTTTAATTCTAAATTTTTAAACATTTTCGTAGGTAAGGTGATTATTAAAAATATTGGACAAAGTATTATTTATTTGGCACTCCACTATTTATCTTTAATTATAGGCCTATAGAAGAAATTTTCATTCGAATTAAAAATTAATTTATAATTTAAAAATAGTATTTTCAATCAAAAAAATTGTTTCCTTTATTAAAAAAGATCAAAAGTACATAAAAATGCAATCGACGTTGAATGTATTAAATGGAAAAAAATAATTTACATAAATTGCTGAACCCACAATAGACAAACCGAATTTAATAAAGCTAAAATAATAGACACATTATTTGGTTCTCGAGTGTTATTAGAAATATATAATATTTTTAAGTATTTTTACCTGATAGATATGTTCAAAAATTAAACAGTAATGTTTCAGAAGATGTATATACTGGTTCTGTAAATGTTATATATAAAGGAATGAAAATAGTAAGTACTGGAAAAAAATTCATTCGATTAGATTTCAAAAAAAAATTAATTTATATGAATAGTGATATTTTTGTTAAATTTTTATTGTATTTCAATTTGTATATATTTGCAGTAGTCATTTACATTCCGGAAACTTTAACAGCAATTTTATGTCCAGTTTTTACGGTGATTTTGAAACAATTTCTTGAGAAGGAACTGTACATAAATGGCCTCAATATTTCAATAATTTTAAAGGACTTTTAATAGGAGGCATTGTTGAGCACGAAAAAGGGCGTTTGCGCTAGAATATATATATTATATCTTCTATCCAGGGCAAATCGCGATACAAAATTGCTGTTGCATGTGGATGAAATCCTTCTGTTACTGTTCTGAGGTTCATGTTGTTACGACACCAATTTAGATTTTATTTTTCGTCGTGGTAGGCCTGCTCGATGCTGACCTGGATTCTTCCTTGGCCGGTTTTCTCCTCCGATGCACCTCGATGAACCCATCCGCGTCAGCAGACGTAGCCAGCCACACACAATGGATGGAACCAATGGTTGGAACTTGAACACTTTAGTCGTAAACAAAAAAGATTAATACTTATTTTTTAATAAAATCATTTGAATTATTGTTTATGTCTTTAGAAATACCTCTAAATGCGTTATTTTTCTTAAACATAATCAAAAACATCATCATATATTTATTTATATAACGCAAATTGCCATACAAGTATAAACCAACAACCATTTCAGTTAACCAACGTTTAATCACTTTAAAAAAACACGTAAACTTGACTAGCTTTATATTTTATATATTGTGTCAGAACTTCAACGTCCCAAGCCTATGTAGCACATTTTTGGATATTTAATTTTAATTATCACATTATTAGTTACCTCTGTTGCAGCATGCTTTGTGAAATTCCTCTCTGTTAACAATACAATCTAATCTAGTAATTAATATAATGCATATACTCATGTGTACATACATTTTAAAGCATTTTAAACAAGGAATATAGAAGATTTATTCCAAAAACAATTCGAACATATATCTACCGATAAACACAATTTAAGTCATTAAAATTAACTGTAACCCTAAACGATTCCGATGCGAACTCATTAAATTTATCCCGCGATGGTGATAGCTGGATTAGTTTGTTCATCGTTCACACGGCGCAGAAGCGCATAGTGCACGTAGGCAGATTAAACACTGATAGAGTAGGAGAGTTAATTAATACACTTGGTAATCCACGCAGAAAATGAAGCTCGCAACTGGCTTGCAGTTGAGAACATAATTACGCACGTAAGCTCACACGAAATTCAAAGTGCTGGCACAACGAGATTTATAATTGTGCATGTTAATTGCGAGCGTTCTCGTACGACGTGAAGCAGAAGCGCAATACTCCAGCTGTCTGACATCCTTACATTTCTTTATATGTTGTGTCCACAGCTGTGTATGTAGAACATTATCCGAATATAACATGTTGAATGGTTCCGTTTAATAGTATTTACAGCATACGTTTCCTTTTACTGCATCATTTTACAACAGTGAAATTCAACAAATATTTTGTATCCTATGATTCCAAATCGCTAATCTGGAATAAAAGAAAAATTAATTTTAAACATGAGCTATGACTAGGGACCCTGGTTTTTCGCGAAAAGAATTTTGCCCCACTTTGTTTCATTGCCTTACGTGCACATCTGCAGTTCTGCTTCGTGGTCAGTGATTGGATATTTTAACTGTCTCGAACCTTGGGATTCTACTGGCAAATCACAGCCGAGAGGTGTTGCAGAGACTTTATTGTAATTGGCTCAGACAAATGGTATACGGTTCTTCATACAGACACGCTGCCAATAATCATGAAGGAGAATTGCAGATGTGCACGTAAGGCACTGAAACAAAGTGGGGCAAAATTCTTTTCGCGAAAAACCAGGGTCCCTATCTATGACCTGTAAAAAAAATGTACACTGAAGTTCACTTTGAAAGCCCAATCATCACCTTTCTTAATCATCTATAAATCGTATGTGATCGCTAGCTTCTTCCACGATATCACATTCTACTGTGACTTGAAATAAATGTAATTTAATCTGAAAGACGCAAAAAATGGTACATGAATATTTTTCCGTAAAATGCACAGTTTCTTCAATGTTGGTAGTACATGACGTACATTGTATAGCGCGGGGACTGTCATGTAATGTGGAGTGTTACTGTGGAATCTTGCTGTGGAATGTAGTGTAGAAGCGGTAACATTTATGATCACACGACGTTTTTCTTCTTTTAAACGCGAGGATTATTCTTTAAACATTAACACGCAGTTTTAAAAATATTCCTGTTTATTTACTGAATTAAATTTTATGTAAGAAAATTATAATTTCGAGTCCCAAATCTCAATACCTTTCATCGTCTTTTCTACCGGAGAAAACAAATAAAATACGAAATCGAAATATTCTAAAAGATTATAAAATACGTAGTTGTATTCAGTTATTTTCAGTGATAAAGTGTAACGACGTATTCTTTGTTATCTTAACGCAATTCAATAAGTTTAGATTAAAAGATTATAGTCAGTTGTACCAACTCGTCCTAAATTATACCTCAGCTTGGCAGTGAGTACATTAAGTTTCTCTTAGAACAACTTCTCGAGTTATGAGTGTTTCAACACCGCAAACACGACTTTTGCAGGCTTTACTGAACATTTGGCAGGGAAATTATGCAGTTGGTACATCAATGTGCGATCAAGTAGCTAGTAATATTACACGAATAAAATAACACAAGACTGAAAAGAAAAGTTTCGCTTACGAATATTGTTAATTTATATTGACAGTAACTCACAGTTAAATTATTTAACCTAAACTTGGCAGAATTGCAAAGATTAGTTTGAAAAACAGCGAATGAATACATGTTGATCCACTCGCCCTTTTAATTATTATAAACTATGCATATTGATATAATGCTCGTAAAGCCTTTCTGGTACTGCATAAATATATACATATGTGTATATATATACACATATGTACATCCTGTATTAACATAAATGTGTGTGTACATCCTATATATGTGTGTGTACGTCCTGTATATATATATATATATATACATCCTGTACATATATAAGGACCTATATATAGTGTATGTGTGTGTGTATTGGGTGTGAATGTTGATTAAGATACGCTGTTACCACTTTTAGAATACTTGCAATGATTACTCTACCGATTTTATGAATGGCAGAGTGATGATTTTACAAAATGCAAACAAACATTTTTAAGGTCTATTATTTCACGTGGTCTCTTATATACGTACAAAAATGCTTTCCCAAAACTCGTCATTTAAGGGTGTGGATCTGCCTTGATAACAACTATAGGCCACAAGTCTTTTGTATGATTTCGTCACATTTTGTCGTCAGGAATCACTTCCAAAATGTATCTGCCTAGTTAATAATCAGCCAGTATATACATAATATTTACATCTTCGTTGGTAATTTTTACAGGGAAGTATCAGTGATTAATAATGGTAATAAATACCTTTAAAAAGAAGATTGTATGTTTCTTTGAAAATTATTCAATGGTGCAACATTTTGTAATTTTCGTCTGTTTTATTTTATGTTACTTACAGAGAAATATGTTTAGGTTAAAGCCAAACTTAACCAGTTAGGTATCTGCCAAACTTAGGCGATGCTTTATATATTTAATCCGTGTTTAAATGTTGATAAAACATTATAATATGCTAGGTAGACCTGAATTCACATTTAAGCAATACTTAAATTTTAGGATGAACTACTGAATACGGCCGACAATGTAATTAGTTTGGAAAGTGTCAGTTTCAAGTTGCGCTAGTATGGCTAATGTGTGTAATGTATGCTGGACTTGTAAAGAGAACTTCGCTCTTCGAAAGTGTTTGGTTTATCTGCCAAAGATATCTCTATACACGTTAGCGTAAAGTCTCCATCACTTTGATACCGGCGCAACAAATGGAGGAAATTTTTCCTTGCCAAATTTTTTCATGACAAATTTCATTACCTTTACAACCTAAAATAGAAATAACGACAACCCAGGCCATCTTCGTAAGCCACTAGGTGCGCTGTGTAGCGACATTCCGCACAGAGTTCCCGATGTTGGTGTAGTAAGATATTAGGGTTTGTGACGTAGCTATCAACTTGCTCGCCGGACGGCCCGCTACGGAGTCAGAGGAGGGTTTTATGTGGCGGCGGGAGTCGAGTAGTGAAGCGAGAGTAAACATCTTCAAGTATTGATTATCCCACCCACTCTCCTGACTTTAACCTCATCTCACAGTCTCCTGAGCAGACTGCAACACAGCCTAGACAAAGGCGGGAAGCAATGCCGCGCTGGCAAACAAGGACGTGTTTCATTCCCCTGCACCGATGTTCCGTTCCCCCGTACAAGTGTTCCATTCCTCTGCACCGATGTTCCGTTCCCCTGCACCATGTACCATTCCCCCACATCAGTGCTCCGTTCCCCTGCACCATGTTCCGTTCCCCTGCACCATGTTCCGTTCCCCTGCACCATGTTCCG
>PNEQ01030286.1:0-19698 GCA_003012365.1 Medauroidea extradentata | reverse complement strand
TAGCTAAGCGTCTGTCGAAAAGTGAATTTAAATGCAAATTGCAATATTTTTATTTATTTTTGTTATACTGAACGGTACCGCATATTATGAAATGTAATGCACCTATATAAATAAATATAACTACTGACGAATCTTGAGTGTCTCACTTCAAGTTAAAACCTGGCTAATGGTGTAGAAAAACTAATCCAACTGAGCTATCCGGCGCACTTCACCACATAACCTCAACACCCACTACAGTGACTACAATAACAATAGACCGCAGCAGACGCAGGACGCGTCACACCGGGAGATCACTTTTTCTGTACCAGCCGACTCCGGAGGTTTTTTTAGTCAGCTAGCCCACAGCTAGCAACCACTTTTGTATTGTGATAATTGAATTTCAGGCCTATGTGCCGCGTAAGTTCCAACAGTTTTAAGCCACATATTGTAAGAGTGCCGTGACCATGTGTCCGTATTGGAAGTCGATCACCACGTGTGTGTACTTCAGTATAAATAAATCAACATGCAATCAAGTAAGTGTATTGTGTACAGTCATTTCACTAGGGATTTAGGAGCTGACCAAATTACGATCCTAGAGAAAAGGACCATGTGTGGATAGCCCGAATCGTCCATGGGGTGAGAGAGCTAGTTTTCTCAGAGTGCTCCCACAACCTTACCAACCAGCCAACATCACCGCAGGGAGGAGAGGCACGCCAACCAAACAATACGCGACCCTGAATCACCACCGTCCTAGCCGGGCATAACGATAGGTGGCGCCCAGAGACCAATCTAACCACACCCACAGCACTGCAATAATTTAATTCAACTTCACCGTCTCTCAGACCTCCAGGCGCAGTGGCACATTTATTTTATGCAAATGTAACTATGTTATATTTATTAATTTGTTTTTGTCACAATATGTCCTGTTATGTCTGGCCCCAGATTTTGTTTATCAGTTGACCGTGAATTTTCATCCATTCTGTACACAGAGCTCTAAAAGTTGTATGATGATAAGCAGTTTACCGACAACTTCAATGCCAGATAATAGCTTGTTTCTTTTCTTATCTTAAATAAATTTTATGTTATTATTCATTAGTTTTTCTTTAGTAATCGTATTAAACTACTGCAATTATATTTAGACAAACTGTATGCATACACATACAACAAATAAGAACCCCTAGGAAAGTATGTCATTTTTTTTTTGCTTTAATTTCCTGTTACTTAGTAATTTTAAGCACTTAAAATTTTAACCCCAGTGTGTTTTCTGTTTGTTTTTTAATTATCGCATATTTGATTTTTTCACATAACTTCCAACACCTAATATTATGTCACGTGTCGAAAAGCAAATTATACATATAATGTAAAAAATTACGATTACATGAAATTAAGATTCAAGAAAAATTTTTGTATGTAAAATTTGTAATGTTACCGTCTCGTACAAGTACCCAAGCCCCACTTGGGCCGACAAGTTGTAGCACACTAGTCCTAGACCAGTGCCCTAGCTCGACGATAACCCAGCCAAAAAGGCAGGGATAAGAACTGGAACATTTCTCTTCATCTGTAGTCAAGTACTCTGGAATTTAGTGGCAGTAAATATGTATGTTACGTCGCATTGTAGGCCAAATTTAGAACTTTCATAGAAACTGGCAAATTTAGAAAAGTCACGAAATAATATACTTCACTATGATCCAAGACTGTTTGTTTATTAGATTTTTCAATTTACATTGGCACAAAATACACTGTTTGTCTTAACATGGTGAATCTGGTTCACAGAAAACTACAAGCAGAAATGCAGCGAGACTAAATCTGACAATTAATTACATAAGAAATTGGCACACGGTGAATATACACACGTGGCGAAGAAGAATGAGTAGCCATCCTGGCTCTCTGCACCTAGCGGCCTACATGCACGGGGGGAAACAAATTTTGTAGAGTTCAAACTTGTCCGAAAGAGAGGTTACAGAGAAGAGACCGCGGTGCTACCCGTGCATGTTAAATTTCAACTCCCGAACTTCACTTCATAAGATTCTTTGGGCCGTAGCCCCGCCCACGTCTGTTCTGGATCGCGTCACGACTTATTCTAAAACATGGGGGAGGCAAAACATTCCAGAACGAAGGGCGAAGGGGTGCCACACGCTGTTCTCTCATTGGCTGGTTCTCAGTGGCGTGACTTTCGTCATTCGTTCCATTATTTAGAACCCTCTAGGGCACAATTAGAAATTACACATTAAAACAAGCGGCTCAAAACTCCCGCGGAAAAAATAGAACACAAAAAGAAAACAAAGCTACTGCCTCCTACCAAGACCACCTGGCCATAACGACAAACATTACGCTCTATCTAGAACATTCAAACTAAATAACTGCGTCTTTACTCTCCCCTTCTGGAACCGAATCCACTAAAATAAAATTAAAATGTTAAATATATTAGAAAATTACGATCCCATAAGATATTAATTCACCAAATAAAAACCCTTATCCTGCAATGCTACAAATTCTCAAACAAAAACTAAAAATTAAAGTTGTGTGAGTGAAAATTTCACTACCAATGCACAATTATTCATTAATTTAAATAAGTGGGTATTAGCTATTCTAACTCATACAAATATTAATGGTTAGATGCATGCACATATGATGACAGCATTCAGTTTTTATTAGAACATCTGAAACTCTTTATTTCTTTCCTTGAGATCTGTGTCCGTCAGGACAAAATAATTTGCTTGGTTTTGCTAAGTAAAGTATTTCCATTCTAAATGGGTTTCCTTAATGGTAACACATATGTTTTAAACAATAGTTATCACCATAAACATAGAAACTTTGGTTTATGCCCTGAAAGTCCTTCAAATTGAGTGAGTGAGAGGTTATGATCTGCTCTTAACATTGGGCACTATGCACTGGTGATGGGTGACATGAGGTGAGTATGGAGTGGCGACGGAATAAAAGGGCATGGAAACAGGAGATCCCCGAGAAAACCCACCGACCAACGGCGTTGTCCGACACAATTCACTGTGTGAGCTAGGAAACAAGCAGAAAGCTGCCACATGACAGTGTGTCTTCTACTGTACACCACTCTCCACACTACTGACCTTAGTAGGAGTCGAATATACCCAAAGATGGCAAAATCGCTCAGGCCACCGTCCCAAACGAAGCTTTGCCAGCTTACAGCACGTAGCAGTGCGTAGTTAAAATATTTTGTTTACAAACATCAAATCACATTAAGTAAATGCACACAATGTGTTATTTCTACGCAATGTCTTAGTCTTCTGGAAACGTCAAGTGTTTTGTGAAGTGTTATTATGTAATCACCACTTCTAAACAAGTGCATGCAATTGTACTGATGACGATGCAACTGGATGCCTCTCAAGCCACAGCATACAAATTTCTTATTTAAGCTGCGCTTGTCTGGCTTACGTAATACAGATACCACCTAACACCTGGGTCATTGGGAATGTTGGCCAAGTATTTCCTGGTGCGTAAATAAGAAATGTAATAAAATATACATATTCCTGTAAATTTTATTGGTTATCATCAAGGGATTGCAAGGACTACATACCTGGTGATTATGCCCCATTTTTTCCACCATTGACAGCAGTCCATGGCAGTCTTGGTGCCTGCCAACCATGCTGGAACCTCACCAAACATACACATTAGACTGGGCGATGCGCCGCAGGCACCGAACTGAGTCGAACAGACCCTGCAATGCCTCGAGCATAGTAGTTTGTACTACTTTGTTCAAAACCGTTCTTGTAAGATGAAGACGGGAAGGGAACTAATATACATAGGTGCTTCTCAGCATTGTTCAGGTCAGAGGGAATCAGCTACGCAATGGAGTAGGAGTATTAGTCAGATTATGGACACTGCCTTAATAATGACCAGACTATTACGTAATGTTTTTCAATGGAAAAAAAAAAAAAAACGCTAGCTATTTTTAAATAGAAGGTTATTGTAACTGTAATTTTGGCATTACTATGCCCAGGCAAGGCTAGACTTCACTGAAGTAGTGTTTTTACAATAATGCCTGTGTTTACATTTCGTGGAGATATTTTTAAAAGGTCATTGGTCTTGGAATCTTCTATTATTATACCCTATTGTGGTCATGACATAGAAGATAACTTAGTTAACACATTAATGCCTATAGATATCTTGCAAATGTTTTGGAAGGTGGTGTGTCAGAAAACAGTTTGCTATTCTTGCATATAATAAATTATGAGAGATTGTTAACATTGTAAATTGTTCTGTATTCACGTCAGGAATGAAAATTGCAAGTTGCATTCAGTAGTATATTATATTTAAAAGTGAAAGATTGTCAGATAAATGATAGTAATATTTTCTGAGTATTTTTTTACGATAAAAGAAATACAGTAGTTCATTTAACTTCATTGAATTAATTTTACTAACACACCTTCAAAAAATCTATTACATACAGAATGTGTGTGCTTGCTTCTAAATATCAAATTATACACAACTGAAGTTGTATTTAGTAATTTTGTTTTACTCGTAGGCAAAGGCCTACATCTTTATGGGCTTGATAACAAATTTTCTTGAGCGACTTTGTTTGGCACCTCCAACAAATCCTTACTAAAATTCATGCAGTCATTGGGTGTACTTTGTCTACATTTGAATCTATATGAGTTGTGATGACAGTGAATGAACATGTTATAATCTCTTGGCTGACCATACTCCTTGCCGTCTCTATGTCTTTTTTTTCTAGGGTTTACAATTCTCTTCCTTGCTCCATTATTTGCTTCACTTCCTCTCACTAAACTGTCAACAATGTCTCTCATATTATTTTACACGTAATTTACTCACTCACAAAATTAAATATTCACAATATTTTCTGCAGACTTAGTAATCAGTCTGAGCAGGTTGGGTGTGATTAATATCAACATCAAGAAGCATCATGGGAGTGTGGTAATCATAGCAACAGATCTGTTATTATCTGTTTGAGAGAAGTTCTTCTTTGACTGATCACATGATGTGGATTAAACTATATTTGACTGATATTCTTCTCTTTCAACTGAAATTTCTATGGGATTAAAGGTCTTTTGTGCATAATTACATGTTCCAGTCATTTCGGAATGACCAATATAACAAAAAATACCCTTTCTGACTCTGATTTTTTGTGACAAATCTCTTTTAGAAGGTTACCTCCTCATACATCACTATCATATCAACCTATATTCCAAAATTCTGTACCATTATATTTAATCAAATACTTTATAAAAATATTACTATTATGAACACATCAGGTAATCTGCGGACTACCTTTAACTAAACATTTAATAATAAGATGTTATCATAAACTTCAGCTGTTATAACTGTATCATTATAAATCAAATTCAGTTCTTGATTCAAATATGTACCATACTAATTTTTCTTTCAGTTCTTGTACCCTTTCGGCACTACGCATTAGTCGTCCCTTAATATTTCTTTCGAGTATACTTTCACCTCCATTTGTGTCAGTAATTGTAGGTATTGTGCGCAAGTCTTTTCACTGGTTTTTTACTCCCTACACTGTGACAAGATATTTGTCTTGCATATAACCAACCTCCCCCAAACCCATTTTCTACTCTGTATTTTATTTACTTTTCCCAATTACTATTCGCTGTGTCCATTTCTGACCTCCCTTATTCCCAAAATTAGATTTACTCGACGACACACTACTCTGTTTACAAAAGTCCTCCAAAATCAGTTTTATTTTCTTTTCCCCTTACTTATGCGTTTCCTACATTTGTTTCTCATGCACTTTTATCAGTTTCAAATACTGCGCATCCCTTTCTGTGAATTTGGCCATCTGATTCAGTCCTATGTTTATATAATTTTGATAACATAATTCTCCTGTTTATAGTTATGTTATCTGTTTTTCGAATACAATTGTCCCATTGTTTAGGATTTCAACCCTCCCTGTTCCTTCAGTATTTTGAACATCAGCATTTTTGAAATGTCTGAACGTACATTCCGAATTAGTATTAACCTTGTCTATCTTTTCAGTTCCAGAGTAAGTGTTCTTCACACAACCTGAAATTACATTTTCTGATTTCTTGCCCTGTAGTGAAATCTGCTCTAAAATTTCACTTCTGAAGTGTCACATTTAGTGTCAAATTTAGTTTGCTGTGAAATTATATTTTCTAGTGTAGTATTCCATTCTATCATTAAATTTTGTAGTACGGTATTCTGTTCTCTCACCTTTACTACCTATCAATAATGCCAGCACCTGTTCTATTTTTGACTCTGCTGAACTAGGCATGTTTCCAAAACCTAAAAATCCTACCTGATTTTCGCTGTTACTCATACTGTGATGGTACCAGGACCTTTTCTTTAAGCACTGCCCCACTTTGGATACATCTGATAGCACTTATGTGATTCTGCAGATGCGCCTTACTTTATGCATTATAGTAACTAGAGCTGAACTTATCACATACTCGGGTCGGGTTCATCAGGGAACAGCAGAAGTCAAAATAATAATTCACAAATAGGCTGAACTTCGGTACTTTCTTGGTATATAATGGAAGTTACATTTTTGGAATAAGCTTTGTATCCACCACGTGGTTATACTTAATACAAAGATATGTAAAACAAAAGAAAATAACTTTCTAGTGGTGGGTCTTTATTACATTATGCGATTAATAATTACGGATAATAAATACGAAACATTCCTCGTTGCCAGCATCCATTCACATTTTAATCATAAGTGCCTACATCATCAGTAAATGTATGAATCTGGGCCCATTCTCCTTTCTCTTACCGCGAACACCACACATGAGCATCTCACCAGGGTGAAGAACAGAACAAGATTGGGGCAAGCATTCTGCTGCAACACGCTAGCATGCTGCTGTAGAGCACCCACAATGCACTCTGGCATCAAGGAATGCTTTTAAATGAAAATAAAGTTGTCCAGATGCTAATTAACTACCATATTACAAAAGAAATTTCCTAGTGACCTATAAGCCCAATTTACATTGTAACAGTTAATTTAATAATTGAATACAGTACCTAAAAATAAATAAAAATGAAAACTGCACCAATTGCAGAAAGGAAGTTGGATGGCTTGGTGGTGCATATACATAACTCGCTACTTGGAAAACCTTGCATTCATAAACCACTGTCCACGGCCAGGCCTGTAGTGGCACTTATCACCATATGCAACACAGAACTAGCTACAATTGAAGATTTAGACTGGAGCCTTACAGTACAAAAATAATCAAAAAATTACTGTCTGCCCGTCGTATCCGCAGATTTCGCATCCACAATTTTCACCAGGTACGAAAATGAGGAAAATAAAACTTAAAAAAATTTTAATAAACATAAAATGCCCAATATTCTCCCACACTGTCTGCCCACACAACACTTCCACGTAAAAACGTGTATTTAATTATATTGTCTTATTTACCTGCTTAAACCGCTTAACGTAGGACATGACCTAGAAGTACGTGTACTGTGTGCAGTTATACACGATTCAGTTACCTGCAGTGTAAAGTCGCCTAAAAATAATGGCTGTAGTAATCCCTCTAAACCGAAGAGAGATTGCTAAGTTCTTAGTTAGACTGACAAAATAAAAATTTTACATTTACCAAAAGGCAACATGTCTTGCAGAATTCCCTAATTGGAAAAGCTTATTTCCGAATTTGGCCAGATCTGGGAGTGATCTAGACCAGATACGAATTAGTGAATATTTTCCTATCCCTGATGACATATCTGGCCAATTTCTTATCTAGATAGATCTGGCCCAGACACACTTTTTGTATGGGGTAGGCCGCACGTACGGAAGAAATGAATGTATCATTCACGCGTTACGAAATAAAGCATGAAAAATGAAATTAAGTGTTAGCAATGCACCGAAACAGGTTAAAAAAATGACGCCAAGTTAATTTTACTGTAACCAGGGGCATCGTATTAATAGGAAAACCATTAGACTTTGTTCTTACTATCCATGTTGTGTAAAATGTATAATTATCTTTTGTGAAAAATGTCATGCTAGGTCTACTTTAATGTAATCATTGACACTGTTTGAAAAATGAAAATGCTAACATCTATAATTACGGTCAAAATATTTTATGTTTGTCTTAATGATCCTTTTCTTTTCTGTAACTTATATGCACATCATACATGCAAGAAGTGATTACAGATAATTGCAAAATATTTATGCCTATGTAGTTGTTCTTGTACCACCATACCACCATTATTTTATGTTTGGTAGACAAAGACAAATAAGCATTACACACCAGAAATAATGTTATCAAATGTTATTCTTATCGACACTTGTGGAGGCACACACTTGCCGCTCAGCACACGTCCTCCGAGTAGCCTGTGTGTTTAGCAGTGAAGGGTGGAGAGAGATAGCATGGCGCATCATGCCGTGCTAAGTTGCGATGTCAGCGGTGGCAGATTACCTGGCACACCATGCGGTGTTGCCATGTCACCGCACATCTGCAGTGCAGCTGCCACTGTATCAAACATGTGCTGCATTACATAAGTTTCTTGAAATTTTTATAATACTGTATTAAATTGATATGGGGCACTTTATGAATATATATGCGATTTATTCCCGCACAAAAATAACAGGGGGTAAAATAGTTGGGTGTAAAGATAAAATTAAAAAATTTGCACATGGTGATTTGTGTAGGTTATTAAGGTGCTTTGAATATACGCTGATATTCTGGAACGAAATACCGTTGATAAGGCGGGCCAAATGAACTTACAAAAAATTTGTAAAATTAAAACTTTATTATGGCAACGCCAAACACGGCTAGTTTGCAATAAAAATTAATAATTATTAAAATTAAAAAAAAATTTAATGTTGAAAACTATGTCAAACTAACAGAGCAAACTTTTACAATTTAACTACTCTATGTCTGGACAAAGCATCAATTGGAAAGGGTTACATTGATTATTTGAATTACTGGGTGGATTACTGCTTGAATAACATGTGGAGTAAATATAACTACGAAATATTAAATGCTTCTAGGTATAGGCTCCACCAGAAATCACAAATTCATATTATCTAAGCTAATTATCTTACTTGATAGAGCTTCTTTAGATGGGCTTCTATGGTGGTGCAGCACCACAATCTACTGATAGTTGATTTTAACCAACCCTCACTTTCACACAATTATGCTTTTTTTAGAACAGAACTTTTGTATAACATACCTAAAAGTGTACTTTAGGAAGTTTAATGAAAATTAACAAATACACTTTGTCGCTGAACCTGATTCATCACATCACTGTA
Source organism: Medauroidea extradentata (assembly GCA_003012365.1). Lineage (NCBI taxonomy): Eukaryota > Metazoa > Arthropoda > Insecta > Phasmatodea > Phasmatidae > Medauroidea > Medauroidea extradentata. Next base: position 10,496 of record PNEQ01030286.1, on the reverse strand, counting down.
GTATGCTTTTGCAAGCCGGGCCTATAATTAGCTTCGCCAGGCAACATTAATGTACCTTGGGCGTAGAATCACACAAACACTTTATTTATACACATCAACAGGCAACTGCAGTGGTGTCCTAACCAAATTGAGGCTCTCTATTTGAATTCGAGCAATTTATCTGGATGTTAAGCTCCAAAAAGAAGAGAATTTAACTGTAGTCACTAGAGCTAAGCAAAACAAACCTCCTGAAGTACCCTAAAAAATAATATGGGTCCAAGATTGGCAGAGGAATTCACAATATTTACAGTAATTGCTATAACCCACAGAGTTACATACTCTGAATTTAGGCTATAGCAATATATCCAGGAAGTTACATACCTTATCGACTGAGTTAAAATTACTATCACACACAATTGGAAAAAATTTTATTCTTTTATTTAATTAAAAAATATGTTTAATTTAATTGATAACCGTACCATTCTTTCTTTGCATCTGCATAACTAAAAAAAATAACTAAACAATGAGAGTTTTTTTTTGCATAGTAAAAACGTGAACCACAATGTTGATGTCCCTGTGACGTCACCATACTGTACATTTTATTGTACGTATTACAGAAACTATAGCAACATATGTTCAGGTCCTGAAATTGTGTTAATTAAAGTAGTTTATGCTGTAAAATTGGGTGTGGCTGGAACACCAAAGAGCATAAATATGTATGACAGTTCCTTAGTGCAGCAATAAAATGCACTTTACCATGAATAAAATCTTTACTATAGTGCCATCTGACAAATCAAGATGTACTGCTTGGTTTAAGCTATAAGACGAGACAAAACAGTCTGCTATTAGCGACAAAAATTCAGTTTATGTACGTAATGACATTTATATGTATTATGTACAATACGACACGGTTAGCATAAAACAAATTTGTTCTATTAATTTTTAAGTTGCAGTAAATAGCTTGTAGTTTGCTATATCTCAGCAGTTGAAGAGTTTTCGGCTGCTCCACATACTGTGGCAACGTTGTTATCTAGTAGTTCAAGGCACCTGTGACTGGTCGATAATTTGAGGGGTGGGTGGTGTCTTGTGAAACTAGCCCAGAGATGACCGCACCAAAGACTGGAGTTCTCATAGCTGTTCACAAGAAACATATTGTAATAAAAACATTTATCTGCTACATTATTTTCCCAACTCGCACAACCAGGATGTTCGATCACCAGTCTGTGCCAGGTATAGTTAAACGCATTCCAGATACTAGCTTGATAGGATCACTTTTTGGGGCATACTAACTTTAGTTGGCTGACTTTTTGAACGTAAACTTATGATACTAGACCAAATCTGAAACACAAAATTGAGTTCATAGTATGTTATTATCACTCCCGAATGTGAATTAAATTAACAGAAACTCAAACCTATCACTAAAACGTTGCAGTGTATGAGCTGTCTTCACTCTGTAAATTTCACACCAGTGAAATGTTCGTTATCGCAGACTCAAAAATCTGCAATCATGCATACATTAGCAACATGGAAATTTCTCAAGCTAGCTTTTACATAACTGGGATCAATAAATTTTATCAATTTTTTTAGTTATTGAAAATTTCCAATACACACAATAATGTCTGGTGGGCGGCAGCTAACCAAAACCAGTATGGCTACATCACAGATACGTTAGCAAATTAAGAATGTGTTTTCAATGTTTACAGCGGCATTTTAAAATATGGCATTTCTAACGCTTAATAATTTGGAAGTTAAAATGCTCATAGAACTGGCTGTATTTCATGCCAAAATTATTGTGAAGAATCACGTAAACATTAAATACTTGATCTATGCATCTTTCCTATTAAACAAGAGTTTAACAACGCATGTACTTCATTTTCATTAGCTACAATAATTGAGTCATACTCTAATTATTAGCGTTTATGTTTTACAGAAAAATTAATGTCATATACAAGTGTTTCAGTTTTTGATGGGACACATTTGCCACAAGTATAAACAAAAATAATTCCACACGAATAACATTCAGGTGGAACTAAAAATGCTATATTATTATTTTTAAAATGTAAGCATTAGGTGTCTGCTGACTGTATCGACACAAATTAGCAGTCAACATGTTAAACATATGTATTATTGTGTATATACATATTACTACGAAAGTTTAGTTCATAAAAATAGGGTCTGCTAAACTTGTATAAGACCTTTGTTTGTTTGGGTTGAGCTGAAAGGTAATGATTCCGATATATAGATTTTTTTCTCAAATATCTGGCAACCTTGCTTTATGACTTAACACCAATGTCATGTTCCCTATAAAAGTATAGAAATCAGCAGTCAAACAGGTTCACTGTACATCTATAAATAAGTAAAAATCAATACAGGAACTTAATTACACTTTCAAACATAAGACACAATGGGTAAGATCAATTTTTGTCACTTTACTAACATCATATGAACAAAAAAAATGGAATTTTTACATTACACATGTACAAAACTTTACAAAAATTAATTTATAAACTCTAAAGTGTTCCTTTTTTTGAGTGCAAGTAATTATCTGTAGTTAATTTGGTTAAAACGACAAAATTACAGATTTTGTCATGAGGTTAACAATGTAATGTAGTTTAGGAACAACCCTCAAATAAAAACACTTACGCAAACAATAAAAGTTAACTAAAAAAATGAATTTATTTTTAGACAACATCTGGTGAACATTTAAAAACATTAATTTATTATCATACAGCCATTAAAACATGACATGGCATTTAAAAAATTACAAGCACATACATACTGGAGCAATTATATTGTGAAATGCAATACTGCTATATCTAAGAACTGACTATCTAGCAAACTATGGCAAGAAAATAAACAATATATTGAACTTGAACACTAACATTATTCACTGAGCCAAAAAATTATAATTGAGGAAGAGTAAAACTTAAATTTTACAAGAAAATTCAGTTGATGTAAGTTTAGCAATCAAAAATATGTATAACAATGAGTAAATAAAAATATTATATGTATATATATATTAAAATAATAAATTAGATGACAAAAAATGAAAATGACAACAAATACTACACGACAATAAAGCAGTTGGAAGTTAATTTTCAAACTTTTCAATTGCTGTGAAAAAATAAATAACATGCATCTCAAAACCCGTGAAAACCAGTGGAAAAACTGCTTTAAGCTACAACAAACCATAAAACACTCCCTTCCACATAAAGGAAAAATATTTTTTACCAACAGAAAAAAATACAATTTCATCATAATGTTACACAATTTCTGTTTTGGACAGCACAATATCATCTTAATCTAAAAATGTAATACTGATACAAACTGTTCATAACCAAACAATTTACTTTAGTACAACAGGATACCGATAGCAAACATAATAATATACTCAAGTTCGATCATGTCAAACCGGTGTCCCTAAGCATACATGATCCATGTATTGTTTTATCATGAATTACATCAATTACCGGGCACATAGGAAACAATATTGAAGGCAACATACACACGTAAAAATAAAATTTAATTTCAGAAACACCTAAGCACCATTAAATGTAATAATTCATATAATATATTGATAAGAGCACTGGACTTATTATATTAGCAATTTATTTATTGGAAAAACACAGGAACATTAGAACTGTTGTCATTTATGTACGCTTTTTTTTTTCATGGAACAGCACAAATTGTTTTCACATTAAAACTTTTTAAGATATGGTATATAACTAAAAAGACAGACTCTGTAAAATGTTAAGATTAGAAAATGTCCACTATCAAGTTATTTTGGCAATCTAAAGTTCAACAATAATATTAAATATTGTTGAAAAATAATTACCCACAGTTCACTTTTAATGAACATTAAAAATATTACAATGCAAGAGTCAAGACTTAATTTTCAAGAAAAATATGATTTACTTACCAATACAATAGTTCAAATATTATTACAAGTTGCAGATTTTTGTAAAGATTTGAACTTGTTATCTGTCGAGAATTAGAAAAACGTTATGAAAAATAGGTTTAAAAAACTACTTAGTACTATCCACAAATTACGTCAATACCACTTTATTCGTCATAACATACACTAGGTCCTTGAAATTGGTTTTCCCTCTACTTTGCATGATTAGCAATAAAACTCCACAGTGATTTTTTTTACAATATACATAATATTAAACAAAAATGTTAAAAATATCAACTGTCATAAATTGCAATGTACCAGGGTTGAGGCATTATAATGATGGCAACTATTGTTTTTGTGAGAAACTATTGTTACAGCACAACATGGAATAAGTGGCAGGAAAAACAAGCAGTCCTAGTGTATGCTGACCACATAAAATGGTGCAACATTGGCCTGCACAGGTGTTAATAGCAATGTGAAATCAGTTGAAGTTTAAGGGAGGAAGTGTAGCAACGTGCAGGATGACGTGTGAGTGTGTAACTAATGTGGCACATGCAATAATAGAGCAGCTGCTGAAGAACAACTGATGATGGCTGCTACTAGAGCTAGAGATCACAAGTGGCATCGAGGAAGGCACCATCCATAGGATTTTTTAGCATAATCTTCATGTGTGCAAAACTGCATCGAAGTGGGTACCACATGCACTGATAAAGATTCAAAAGTGGATGAAATCTGCTACATTCTCCGACCAACTACCACAATGGCAACAGGACAGAGATGACTTCCTTTCAAGAATAATCACAATCAATGAATTTTGGGCAAGAGTACATACATGAACCGGAACTCAAAATGTCAGTTTGCATGCCAGACCTCCCAGGAGGCAGAAGTTCCATCCGAATCCTTTCCCCTGAAGTTGATAGTGAATTAAGTGAATGGCATCAGGAGCATCACTGTATGTTACAATGTTCCACATGGCCGAACAGTGACAGCAGGTTACTACAGGAACTTCATGCTGAGACAGGCACAACAAGGTGTAAGAAGAAATGTCCTGGTCTGCTGGACACTGTAATAATTTTTCATGACAACACAAGACAGTGTGTTAGGCAGCTATTGCAACTCTGATAATTAAAAGAATTGTAGTATCCACCAAACGAATCCGACCCATCCCTATACGGCTTTGACCTCATACGTGAGGTAAAGGAACCACTACATAGTAGGTGGTTTGAAATACGTGAGGACTTCACAACTGCTATGTAGCAACACATGACCAAATTCCAACATGGGGAAGGAAATGGTTTTGCAGATGGTATCCTGCACCTCCTACATCATTAGCAGCATAGTATACTGTGAACAGGGCAAGGGATTATTTTGAGGGCCTTTAACACACATTTTTGTGCTGAAATAGGTGTGAAACATGGAACATGTATTGTCATTTAAATTATCTTTACAAATATATGTTTACGTGTTGTTCACCATCCATTCATGTAGTGCGTAGCTTGTCCTGTCCAGTGATTTTTTTTCTCTCCACATTTTCATGCTGTGTTTCCATACCACAAAATAGTTACCATGTCTTATGCTACAATCCTCATATGACTTTTCATTTTAAATATTTAAATTTAATCTGAAAAATAATACTGAAATGCCAGCAACAAAAAATAGTTTTATAACTGTCATGCAACACTTTGATGAATGTACCACCATTAGGATGGCACTTAGAAAATTCCTTTGTACTGATCTACCGTATTTACATGAGTAAAATACCCACCTGTGTATTTCACCCATCCCAATAATGAACACTATAAATTAAAAATATAAAATATTCAAGTATCAGTTAAAACCTATGACAAAAACACCTATGCGTACCTATATATTAAAATCATGTCTCAATCATCAATAAGGAATTTAGTCACCCTAATAATTTTTACCAATTCACATAATTCTAAAATATAAAAAAAAATGAAGAATCACATCTGAGGAGTGGGTGAACAAGAGTGGAGTGCGTGCAGCAGCATTTCACTTTAATGTGCAGCACATGGTTCTGAGTGGCTACAGCAATAACCTTGGGACGTGTCCAGAGCCGAGTCTGGCCGAAGCAGCCCAACCACTTTCAAAATGACATTTTGTATCTTAGTACCAACATTCCTATGCCGTACATTGTACAGTTAGTGAACAGTAACTTTTCACTTTGTTTACTTATTATTTATTTATTCAGTTACCACATTTCATTCTTGATATTTTTTAATATCTAGAATTGGCAATGAAATTTACATTGAGTAAACATTTACTGCTCAAATTTATGTGTTACGACTGCAGCAAGAGCATGGCAGCAACAATATTTGTTTACATGAGATCGACTAAGAGACATTATTTAGTGTTTGTAAATAAAATGAGTCTCTTTTAAAGGTTCATTTACTATATTAATCAAAACCTTGTTATTCTTTAGCTGTTTTAAGCTATGATAACTGTACCTAATCAATGAACTTATAACTCAAATTAGCTCACGTATAACAGCCTTCTAAGTTGTAGACTGTTTTGGTAGAAGAAAGGGGGATGTTATACAGTGCAAATACCATAACTGTGAATAAATTGAGATAAAATCCCCCTTCCCCATATTGTAATAATTTTAAACTCGAATGTAGAAAGAAATTTTATCTTCTATTTTGTTTTACATTAGAGTCCTCTTCCTCAAAATAAAAATTTTTGCAACTGTCTTACTGTTTGCATACAATCTACATCCTTTGTACTGGCCCCTCTTGTAAAATTTCCCTTTAACAAAATAACTACCATACAAAACCTAATGTTTAAAAAGCCAGCGAGAGAATAGCCTACAAACGGACTACACATATAAAAAACTGCATAATGCTAGGCAATGGCATTGTGTACTAATAAGTAAGCAACACTTTTCACTGCCTTTGCTACTTGAAATACATGGGAAGGCTTCCTAAATGTGGTTAGATTGAAATCTCATACAAGGAAACTATTTTAAATATAAAAGGACCTACAGTTTGTATCCTCTTTTATACAGTGCAGTGGACAATGAGCTACAGATTGTAAAACAAAACAGTTAATACTTTCATGACGAAATGCAGGATCAACCAGAAAATTAAATTTGTTCTCAAATAAACCTGAGGCTTTTTGATAATACACAAAATTAATGTGAACAATAGTACAAGAAATCTTCAAGAAGTCACTCATTAATTACCTTAAAACACACATTATATAGTCTAATTCTAATAAGGCCTGTTAAAACCATTAATGTTCTTTGGGTAACCAAGGCAACTCAATCATAACTGGCTAATACAAATGTAATATACTCTCTATCTCTATACTTAAGACAAATATCAAGGACCCTTGAATCATGACTGCCATGTAGCCATTCAACACATTGAAACAGACTATATTGCCAGTTTGTTATTAATGCACATTTATGGCTAAGACATGGGTTCCGAGATCATTTGTAAAGATAAGTTATAATATGTAATGTAAAATGCTTCCTACATAGCTGTAAGACAGAAGAAATATATTCAGTAAGCACAAATTAACTTTGAAAATTGGGAACTATAACAATTATGTAGAACGAGTGTTCCAACAACTCTGCTGCCTCTTTCTTTTAACAGTTCCAACATTCCTGTAGAAACTTATAGTAAATAATAGGACACAAAATTTTATAATAATTTATACTGTTATGGAAGTAGTTATACATTTGAAAGCTTTTTAATGGTGTTTCAGATGAGAATTATTGAACACATTAGCAAAAAATTTTTGGTTTGCAATAAACAGTTATTTACCATAATTTTTTACTGTTATTTCAAGTGCTTCATTATGTATACTTATAACACATTTCAACTGTTCAAACATCCCTTCTTGAATTTTAAAGAAAATATATTTAAAAATATCAAATAGAATTTTGGACCAGAGTAACATTCAATATGTCCAAGAAACATTAGAATACAAAAATAACATATATGCAAAATATTGTCTGCATTTACATTATATAAAAATCTTTAAAACACTGTAAGATGTTCACATAAATTAGTATTCTTGGCCATACAGAAACACGAATAATTAACCATTTCAAACAGCAAACACTTAACAATTTCCCAATTTGTCTCACCTTATTTATTAATGTAGTCAACCAATAAAGGTTAATGAATAGGTCAAGTACTTAATGCACTGACTTTTAAAATTAAACCTTTGCAGTCGAGAAAAGCAAATATTACACATTAAGAAATAAACATCATTTCCAATTTTGAATTGCCTTTTCTTAGTATTTTGGGTATTCTTTACTATTACTAATTCAATCTGTCATATATAATATGGCAAGCTGTTATATTTATACATTTTACAGTAAGTTTTACACAACTAACAATACATACAACAAACATTGTGAAATTTTCATTGTACTAAAATTTAAAAATTATGAAAATGAACCTTGCCAGTTTTCTTGAATATTGCTTTGGAATGGCAATCAGTATCACATCAAATTATATGTAGTGTATGTTTCTGGTCTTCTTAATCAAGCACTACAGGTAAAAATCTGCTGACTACACTACATAACGCATACACTCGCATGCACTACAGCAAGCTATATGTATATGTACATTGTGTGCCTGCATATGGGTGATTGTATGTGTGATGTTTGTGTATTATACACACACACTGGATGCTCATAAAAGACTATTACAAAATTTGTGAGGTGATTCCCCATAAAAACTGATTCTATAACATTAAATTAATATTCACGCATTAAATCAGATTTACTAATCAAACTGAATTCCCTTAATAAAGCCTTGTACTTACACTTAACCCCTATTTATATGTCTTACTTACAAATATTGTCAAACATTTTTATACTACATTCTTAACAAATAAAGGCTTATCATAGAATGTGTGTACACAAACAGCAGTTTAAAACATTCTCACCACAGCCATACATCTAATTCCACCAAACCTGATGCACTAATGACAGCTAAAAAATACATTTAACAGTTTCAATATTTCAACCATAATTAGGGTTCTATAAATCTCAGAAATACTGGTTTGTGCCATTGTAAATGTGTAACAGTCTTAGCTTGTTTAGTAGAAATAATGGACTTTATGTTTTTGCATTAACTGTAATGTTGGGTTTGAAAAAAAGAGTATGCTCTATACTGCTGGCATGACTGAAATATAGACCACTGTGAAGAGCAAATAATTTAATTTTAGCACATTCAATACATGCCAAATAAAAGGCATTGTAGATATGGATTAAAGAACTTTGAAATCTGAAACAGAAAAATTTTAATAAGTAACAACTATTCAGCTGTATGCAGAAAACAACTAAGCAAATATGGTAGTGAGGGGCTATCACACAAAGTCATTATGGACCTAATGCATGAATGTCACATTTGGAACCATTAGGAAAAAATTCTTCAGGTATACCTACACCCTCAAAAGCAAAACACTTTCAGAAATATAAAATTTGTACTACAGGAGTGGTAAGATACTACTTGCAGGTTTCAAAGAAAACAATCCACCAAATCTGTATACTGTCTCGAAGTTGTTAATTACCCTGCAGATGAGAAAAAAAGGTTTCCAAATGTGGGTGGGAATGTGTGAAACCAGTTTTAATGGACATGTTTGACAAATATATGGGAGGAATAGAAAATACCAACAAGAACATTTATCATGTTTCTTGCAACAGAAGCAAAAGGAGCCACTGGAAGAAGATTTTCATCACCATGTTGGACAATGCATTTTTGAAGTCCCACATCTTGTATTGTCAAAATACAAATGGGTCACTAAGCAAATGGGAGTACATCATCTCAGTTGTTGAACACATGATTACAGCTGGTAATTCTGTTTCATCAATCCAGCCAGTTTCAGGACAATCACATGATGTTGCACACAAACTTAAACATCTTTCTGACCACAAGGCTGTTTGTGGTATATCAGAAAAGCAGGGCATTTTTCACTACTGGTGCCCTGACTGCAATGCTGGTGTTCATCCAGCCTGCTTTCGTCAGCTGGAGCACATATACAGGCCAACCACAAGGGCAGGAAGAGGAAAGTTAAGAACACAAGTGATGAGTCAATATCTTCTTGTTTGGCACACATACTGTATCTAGCTCATGTAGTCTACATCTCATTTGTGCACGAGAATACTGCTGTATTTAAATTTAATATTATTGTTCGTAGCTGTTTATACTAACAAATAGGGATTATACCCATTCACTTTTTGTGGATTTATACCCAAGTTTATAAAAATATTTCCAAAATTCATGTGCTGTTTGTCAAATGATGATAAAAATTCTGAAACAAAGGCTCCTAAGCTTTTCCATTTTTTGTATTGAATACATAGTATATACATATATCCAAAAATACTTTAGTATATTTTTTAAAAATCTTTTCGCATTGGTGCTATGAGGGCATTATATGATGATAACACATTTGCAATATACATCTATAGTTAAACTGGTATATATTTTAACTAACACTTGTATTTCTACACAACTTTACCTAAATAGTTAGAACAGTTATCTAAGCATTTTGTATTGTTCAGATTTCTATTTTTAAATAACAAAAAAAAAAAAAAAAAAAAAAAAAAAAAAAAAAAAAAAAAAAAAAAAAAAAAATAAAAAAA
>PNEQ01030279.1:0-14456 GCA_003012365.1 Medauroidea extradentata | reverse complement strand
ACCCTCACCAACCCCAGAGCGACTTCTTGCGAAGGGAGACCTCTACCATCCCCGGAGCGACTTCTTGCGAAGGGAGACCTCTACCATCCCCGGAGCGACTTCTTGCGAAGGGAGACCTCCACCTTCCTGTACCATACCTTACCTACCTCACACGCTGAGAGACTGGAAGGAGGAGGTTCTGTTACTCAGTTTCCGCGCCGCGCGCATAAAAGGGAACACACCCTGCGTCCTGTTACCGCTACTTCAGCCACTAGGCACAGAGCGGGAGTTGCGCGAGTTCATCTATGGAAAGTTCCGCCGGTCCATGAGTCCGAGATTCCGTGTCGCTCAGTATCGCGCAGCATCCACGTGGTTAGCATCAATCTTAAACGAGACTTTGAGTTATTGAGAGTGATAAGTTACAAGAGACCTGTGTATTTTCCGAGTTGTGAGAGACCTGTGTTATTTCGTGTTAAAGACTTGTGTGACTTCTCCAGATACGAGAAACCCTGTTCAGTGTTGTATAGTGTGAACCCCGGAATACAGTCATTTATTGAAGTTCCATCTTTTATTCAATGTCACAACAAGTGCAGCACCTCAATACATCCTTGTCTCCTGAAATTCAGTTATTAAGAGCAAAGGCCGCTCAGGAGCGACATCGCCAAACTCTCGTTCAGGTAACGTCGCCGAAGCTCATCCCGTCGCCCACCAAGGTACGGGGTACCCAGCTCTCGTTCAGTGATTTTTGTAAGAGTGAGCTCCAAGCCCGCCAGGGTAGTTCATCACCCGTAAACGACGAGCAAACGCCGCCTCCGCGCAGAGTCCGCAAGAGGAAGCGCAATCCAGACTCAGTGAGTAGGCTTCTGCGGCGCATGGCCAGGAGGCCGCCCCCTGTCATTAGCCCTATCAAGACTCCCGTCAAGGGACCACCGCCCCAGCATCATCGGATACAACAGTTGCGCGACGAGTTCAACCCGAGACCTCGACCTCTGTCAGACAAGACACAGAGGCTGCTGAAAGAGTTGTTTTAACCAGGTGAGTGACTAGAAACCTGCCCCAGATAAGTAAGATCCTCCCCCACCTCTTCGTGCGGTTAGCGCTCGGCTCCCCTCGGCTTCACTCTCCGAGGCGCGCGCTAGTCCGACCCACGTCAGGTGCCCTCTCGCACGCTGCACGCACCACCACACACACCAGGGAGAGGGCGGGGTTGAGTCAAATTTAACATTACTTCTTTAAAAATTACATTTCACCATCAATACCATGTCTGCTTATTCATCAACCTTGAGAAGAATGCCATTACAATGTTGTTACAAATAGCTTTACCATCAGCACAGTTGTCATTTTTAGTCAAATTATTTTTATCCACAATCACATATTTACCTTGTGCAAGAAAATAAAGTAAAATGTAATTTACTTGTAGCAGCATGTCCTCGTTACAAAACGACAACTCCCATAATTCAAATTCATTGCAAAATTCTCTAAATTGCTGTAATTAATCCTTGAACAAAAATTCCAAAACAAAGCAAATAATTATCTATTACCCGTTTATATTTAATACAGGGAGGCTGCACCATAACCCCTTACTACTCACACACCCCAACATCCACTCTCTCGCAACACCATATATATGTCTTCCCCAAATTACTGCATTATCATAAGGTGTGTACCTATTAGTACCACGATGGGGCACCCTCTTAAACATCATTAACTAAAGACATGCCTACTTGCACCATGACGAGGCAAACTTCCAAAAACCACAAACAAAATACATCATCATCTTCCCCAAATCTCCATACCTCAACAATGAACGCAGGGCCTGCCTTATTTGCTCCATGACGAAGGCTCCCGAACACCCAATATTCCAAATAACCTAAAATTGCCGACATCTTATTTCTCAAGTTCTACACGTAATACTCTCATATATTCCCACTTCCTCCATAAAACTACTTCCTCCTTCCTTTACCACCTAGCAGCATTCCCCTTTACATCTTACTTTGCCAAAACTACTACTACATCATCCAGTGTCTAACTTCAAATACCAAAAACAGCTTAGAAATATAAAAAATTCCATAATTCTCCATACCTTCCATGTATCCATCACATCCTACCAAAAATCCATGATCACATTTCCCCAAACATCTGTTAATATTGCTGCTATAACTCAATGACAGGTAAGTTAATTATTTGCAATTTTAAATTCTGAAATTATTAATTTTATTTTCTTCCTTACAATTAAAATTCTGCTCATCCATATTACAATTAATTTTCAATAGTTATTAATATCCAACTTATTATCATGAGGCTCTACAAAAATTTACAATTAATCTCAGGGTTTACCCATGTAATTAAATTTCAAAGTACCTATACATTATCAAAGTTTTATTTAAAATCATTTATTTCACAATTAACTGTACCTTGCTCACAAGGTGAAAAACTATATCAACCACACTCAAAACTCAACAAACTCATTGTTATCACTGTACTGAAGGTACTTACTGTATTTTTACTTGTTGTCAAAATCATAGTGGTGCCATGCTCAGCCAAGAATTGCCTTAAAATATATATTTAATGTATAGTTTGTTACCAATAAATCTACACAAAAAATTTGATAACACCTCTTCTTCCTACAACACACCATGTTATTTATCCTGGCAAGCATGTCCCTCACACAACCTCTTGCTCCTTTGAGCACAACACAGGGTACTAATATCAACATAACTCTGTACCTTCACCTTTCTTCTTGTCCACTCCTGCACCTCCCATTTAATCACATTCCTCTGCACCTTCACCTCCACATATTGCCTTCCATCTCCTGTGTCAACCTTACCCTTTAGAAAACAAGCTTCACTCCCCAGTTCTTCCTGGCCTGTAAACAGTATTTTATTAAGGTGCCAATTTTGCACCCCCCTCTCCCCCTCACCAAAAGTGTTCTACATCTCTCATCACTAGCCCCCAGAATGCTCAGTTCATTTCCTTTAACTGTATGTTAACACCTCAGTTGCTATTAACTTTACATTTTCTTAATCTTCTCACAGTATTACAAAATGTCATTCCCTCGCATACTTGCGACACACTCTCATGGACTTCACCATCTTCCCCTAGTTCAATTTTACCCTTGTGCACCTCAGTCTCTTTCTGTTCCTCTAGGCCTAACTCTACTACAACCTATGAAACTGACGCTTGTTTATCTATTTCCTTTTTCAGTTCTTCAACGTTTTTAATTGATTTTGTCTGTCCTAGGTTAAACATTTACCCACAGCTCTTTATTTCACTACTCTGTTTCTCCTTTACCTCCCTAACTTCACTCTTAATTTCTCTAATCAGTGTTCTAGTCTGTGCCTCAATTAGAATCCTAATCTGTGCCTCTATCACCCTACTCTGCGTAGACCCTTTTCTTCTGCTACAGCTAAGAGGATCCTCAGTCCACTCTCATGTCCAGTAACACTTTCACTGGGTACAACTGCCATTGAGTGCTTTAGTCACTACAGTGCCCTAACCTAGCCTAGACTTTATTTATCCATCAATTAAAATAAACAAAAAAATTTTTTACATTCCTTATTTCCTTCCTCTGCAATTTAAACATCAACCTAAAAAATATAAATAAATAAAATGTAACAGGACGATCCAAAATTTTACTCAGCTTGCCCCTGCTACCTGCCCGCACTGGGCACTAGCCTGTTGTTATCTTCTGACACTATTTTTTTTACGCATGTTTTTTGTTTTTTCTTGAAACAGAAAAGAAACAGGTTATGCAAGTTTTAACATCCTCACTGCCGCCGTTCTCGAACTGCCACTGTCCTGGCACTGCCCCTGGTCGTTGTTGAGGGTCCTAGGGGCCTCTCTTCTTGAATGCTATTTTACTAAAAGTGTAGTGTTCATTTTGAAGTGCAAGTGATCTGACTACAGTATGAATAATTTAGCATTTACACTTCCATAACAATGACATTCTTCAAAGATTACATTACTTCACCGCTGTATAAAGACTGAATAAAAGATAACAAACAAAAAAAAAACAAATAGTGTGTCTAATTGCACCAGCGCCCCTTTGGTTTCCCTGCACTGCCACATTTCATTATTGCGTCCATGCGCCACACCCGTCTTGCTCTGCCATCCTTTCAAGGCTGCTTTACGTAGTGCTACAGATCAACTCAACTTGACCACTCCCGACAGACGACACAACAAGACTTTCTCCGACACGCTCCTGTCCTGTGGCAGTGTAATGCAGCAGGATCCAACTAATTTTAAAAAATTTGTCAACTGATGTTTGTAATGAACAAATTATGTTACACAGTTACTGGCCAAATTAAACAACAGTTAACCACACAATGACCACAAATTATTCACTATTTTATTTAACTGGGGACATGCTGTCTCATCAAAATGTCAAATAGTTCCGCGTAGCACCACCTTTCCAATATTCTGTTGCACACTGCCCTACCACCCACGTAGCTAGACCAATGGCTTGTTGACAGAGCCACAAGCCAGAACGTCCATGTACATGCCTCCAAGAATCTGAACTCTGACCTGCCTGCCAGATGAATCCCATCCCAGAAGAGGCCAACTCAGTGACTCTTAAGTGAAATTTTCAGTCCAAATGAAGCAAAATACAAGAAAAAGTTACTTGTAGAAAAGTTGTTCAAAATTAAATTCTCTTTAAAATGAGTCCAAATATGATATAAATCCAATAAAATTGACCCGTAAAATATACTACTTACAAAATTTGCCTTAGCAGCTAAATTTAAATTTTGGATAGAATTTTAATGTTAATTTCTCTACTAGCATCCCCAATTACTATGTTGGATACCACAGTATAAATCCTTATACTTGATTAACTTGGCATTATTAATTTGTTAAAAAATAATTAATAATTAAAAGGAGACAAAAATTGAAATTACTATATGATACGAAACTTAAGTATGGGCTACGTGCCAGTGCACGTCACACTACCCTTCACCATCTTCGAGAGATTTTTTTAAATTAATTTACCAGGCCTGTAAAAATGCAAATCGCCTTCACTAATAAACTGTACCCTTCTCCATGTTGAATTTTTTTTAAAGCCAGACACCAGGTGAACTACCCTATTGTGCTATAACTTTTTTCATAAGACTACTTTTGATATGAATTTATATTTTTACACCAAATTTTTTACCTGTAATTAGGAGGCCCATAAAAATATGAATCTCACTGACTGACAAATTGCACTTCACGTGGCATTTATTCTTCTTTCATGACCAAACGAAAGTTGATATCATTTTATTACTCTAACTTACACCTTTCATAATAGTTTTACAAAATTATATAATATAATTGTTTTGTCATCCTGTGAATTGCCAGGTCTGTGAAAATGCAGTTCGCGCTGACTGAACGTCATCCATTGCTTATTGTTCAGTTTGAATTTAATATTGGCCAAATGCTTTTTTACGTAGAATTCTTGTCATTTTATAAATTGTTATTGTGTTCCTATATTTGTGCATCATTATGATCTGTTAGTTTTTCATAAGGATGTAGGTAATATACAAGTCGGATAACATAATTTTGTGACAGTGTTGTTCCGGGGCACACGAGGTTGTTGTCGAGTGGAACATTCATATCTGTTCTATCAATGTCTGGTACAGAATTACATATGAGAAAAGTAATTATGTCAACAGGCATGTAGCGATCTTGCAATATTTATGGGTATAGAGCAAGGTCAGAAGTTGAGTTCAACATATTCACTTTTTGAATATAGGCCTAACAATTTCTGTAGCATACAAATATTTTTTGCCCAAAAATATCTTTCAAGATATTGAACTCTGGTATGTTAACCTTAATGGTTTATAAGTAAACATGTATCCAAATTTCAAATGCTTTGTAGCATTGTGTTGCACTTTTTTTTTTGTTCTTATCTTCTCCCCACAAATCATTAGTCAGAGGTTTTCTTACAAAGAGTTTTTTTTTAGCTTGCATTGTTTATTCATAACCCTTATATGATAATTTTAAAAGAATTTTTTTTTCTCAAGTGGTGTTCAAAAATATTTTATAGCACGAGTTTGTAGTCAAGTGTCGTCTTTGATTATATTCTCAGCTCAGTTATGTAATTTTATAAGATAGAAACATAAATTCTTGCTCATTAAATACATAATTTACAAGTCGACTTTCAGTTCATTACATCAAAACAAAATACCGCTGCTCCAGCTGCCATCCACTTGCTGCAAAATCTTAGCAGCATCTGACGTCTGAATTAAATATGTATATTGATGATTGTAAGTCAGTACTACAGTCACATCTGTAAAACACAACGCACTGTGACTTCAAAATGGCAGCCCTGAAAATACTGAATGTAAATGTGAACCAACAAGAAATGATAACTTGGTAACATTTTTTATATATACAGTAGAACCTCGATTATCCGTTACAATGCAGGGGGCGAGTGAGTCTGATAATCGAAAATCGCGGTTAGCAGAGTCATGGTTACCTACATGGTTGATAGTTGGTCGACAGCTTTTCTGCCCTTCAAAGAGGCAGCGTTTTGCTTGTATCCAACTGTACATGCTCGGCAGACAAGGGGGTGGTGCTAATAAATAGGTCTTTTCCCACGTATCACATAAGAGACAAGCGATTAGTTTTTGCCTCTGATGAAAATTACTATAAACATGTTTATGGTGTATATTTATTGATTCACTGTGTTGAGTAAATTAAATATGCCGGCTTCTTGTGATACGGCCAAACATCTAAAATGTTATTACTGTCATAAAATAAGACAGCAAAGCTTAAATAAACAACTCTCATTCCGTCTGTTAACAAAAACAGGCATTATAATAAGGCAATGTGTTAACTCTTCCCCTTCAAACCCAGGCTTTGTAGGCGCAAATGCCTGTTTTTCCAGACAAAAATGGTAATTTTGAAGTGGCTGAACCTTTACTGCATTACCATGACGAATCATAGTATCGCCTTAATAAGGTTAACTAAAAATGGTGAATTTAAATGCCAAAAGACACATGAATTTAATTGCATGTGTGTAAGTCGGGCATAGAAAATTAGTGGGAAGGTTAAGATATAAATAAAAATAAAAAGCATCTCGTGGGATATGAACCCAGGAGTCCGAACCGAAAATACAAGTTGGTATTTGTTTCAGGAAAGTTAAACGTTGTAAGTCTGTTAAACATTATTTAAACAATGTTTTATAATTCTGTCAAGCATTCTGTTGTAAGAAGTAATGAACACTTTTAACGCATAGAAATCGGCGCATTAGCACCAGGAGGCTTGTTGTTGTTGTAAGAGTAGGAGTGTGTGAGTGGCTGCCCTATCGTGGTGCCGTGCTGACGCGTCGGGTGATAGCACCGGATGTGTGTCGTCCCCTCCCCATTCCCCTTCTCTAGTCCTTCTGTTTGGCAGCTTCGGCATTCTCTGTTCCCACCCTTCACGACGGCACGGTGTGTAAAAACATGTGTTTTGAATCTTTTGGAAGAATATTCAACGGAATGCAAACTGATTTATATTAACTGCTTTATAAACTTATCCAGTATTCGTATTTAGGTGTCTGTTTACATTTGTGAGCACATAATCTGAATCAAGAGTTTGACGTAATTTGAAACAACAGAGATATTATTTTATACACTAACAAAAATATATTTTATACTTTTACGAAAATGCATTTTAAGAACTTTAGAAAACTATATTTTCAACACACTGGAAAACATTTCTTTACAAAAAAAAGCTACCAGACTGAAGTTTTCTACAGTTTTTTGAAGAAGTCTTGTCACTTTTTTCTGCTGCGATTTGTTTATTTTTCGCCTAATGTTTAATCTTACTTTCCTCAAAGTAAGGATATCTGAGAAATCGCTATCGTCTTCCTGTTCCATAAATAGCAACAGTGTTTCTGTGGACTCTAATGCATTGTGCAGATGAACATGTTTAACATGCATCAAGTCCTCCCCTTCACCCTTGTCACTGGAACTGTCATCGGCTGCAGCGCAAGATGTGTTCAAACTGATTATCTCATCGTCACTTTCAATTGCGTAGCCAGGAAGCAAGACGTCAGTCTGCAGACATTCTTCAATGTTCTCTTCATCAACATGAGCAAATTGCTTATTGTTTTTAATTGTTGAATGAAGTGACGACTCTGCAATGTTTTTTTCTTTTTTTTTTTTTTTTCCACCGTCATCTTTTTCAAAGCCGTGGAAGTTATCGGCCGAACCTTCTATGTCACAGTATAACTTCTTCCACGAACGGATAATGTTTACTTTCGCGACCATACCCCATGGCTTAACTAACAGGTAAATTTCTTCTTTTAACTTCATGCTTTTCCAGAATTCAACCATTCCCTTATCTTCTTCGTGTAGTAAGCTCAAAAGTTCTCGTCTGTAATGCCTCTTATCCATTGTTTGAATAAGTGCTGTCACGTTTGGGGGCAAATAGGATACAAAGATTTTTCCATCTGCTGATCTGAACTCTTTTTTTTATGAGGATGTGATGGTGCATTTTCTAAGAAGAGCACTGCTTTGACTGGCAAACCTCTTCACTTTAAAATTCGGAAACATGTGGTACAAATTTGTAATTAACCAAAACTTAAAAATATCTTGTGTCATCCAAGCTGTTTTACTGTGATAGTAATCAACTGGAAAATGTTGTATTTCCGTCCCTTTGAAAGATTTTGGCTGTTTTGCTTTCCCCACACAAAGTAATTAAGTCTGTCTTCTCCATTAGCATTAGCACAACACATTATTGTTACACGCTCTTTGCTAGATTTGTGACCAGGCGCCGATTTTTCTGCTGATGCTGTGAGTGTTTTGCTTGGTAGACACTTCCAGTTCAAGCCACTCTCATCTGCATTGTTTACTTGGTCCGGAACGAAGTTGTGTCTTTCTATAATGCGCTCGAATTCCTTTTTAAATGCATTTGCACTTTAGGTATCACAACTCAGTTTCTCGCCTTCCAAAGACAGTTCTCTTATTCCATGACGATCTTTAAATCTTGCCAACGAACCGTGTGATGCATTGAATTCTTCCGTTATACCTAGTTTTTTGTGAAAAATTTGAGCTTGCTGTGATAAAATTACGCCACTTATTGGCACACCCTCCGCTCTTTTCTGTTGATACCATTCAAAGAAACAAGTGTCCAATATGCTAAATGTGGATTCTTTCATAGTCTTGCGTTTGTTTAATACACTAGAACTGTCAGCATGTGAAGCAAACTCGAGGATTTTCTCACGGTTTTTTATTAGATCGCACACTGTTGTGTTACCGACTTCAAACTCATTTGCAAGTTTTGAAACTGTCTCACCACTTCGAAAGCTTACTATGATTTAAATTTTAGTCTCTATCGTCAGTACCACTCTTTTTCGTTTCTGTTCATTTGCTGACATAATGAATTGTTATCCTCAAATATGTATACTGTTTTAAAATATATACTGTTCAGAATCACGCGTCAAAAAGAATATGTAACTCCCGCAGTACACGAGCTGCGTAGAACAAAGCAAGAAGTCAACTAGCTGTCGCTGCCCCGCCTGCCGCGTGATTAATTGTGCCGGCATGTGGGAGAGTCCAGTCTGTTCACACCAACATGGAACCGTGGGCGAGAGTATAGTCTTTTTACATAACATGGAGTACAACAAAAACATTTTTTTACTGTGCAAATTAATGTTTAGTGTACATGGGACGACAAGACATTTTTTTTTTTCCATTCAAAAGACTGCCAATTTTTTTAACATCCAGTTAACAAAGTTTTTTAAAATTTGTTAATGTCTCTTGTCATAACTTTAAAAAATTGAGACTTGAAAATAAATCACGGTTAATCCGCAAATTGGATGATCGGGACGCGGATAAACGAGGTTCTACTGTAATACTATAGGCTGTTCGGTATAAACTGAGCATTCAGCATAACTTGTAATTAATTACAAATATATTTTATCGGGCCAATATATGTTAACTATTGAGAGTGTTGAAACAATTTTACTGGTTTTCAGTTACATGGAAGTTTTCATATTAAAAATAGTAAAGATACTGCGAAACTGCTGAAAGTAACTATATGCAGTGCTCACTTTATCGTGAACGGCCTCTATAACATTGACTTATAAAATTAAAATATCTTTACTGTTTGTTAAAATAACGTAAAAATAAATTAATTGTGTAATGAACTTAATATGTAAAATTTCCATTTGGCCACAACTTTTTCAAAACATATTTGTGATACTAAGTAAATTAATTTGTTTTATACAGTGGATGATGAAACATGTGCCAACAAAAACGTGCACGTTGCTTGCAGTAATAGTACTACTACTTGTAATGTAAACAATATTTCATTCAAAATATTGTCTGTAAATGTAAAAGAATATCCTAAACACCACCTTCCTAAACTCTAGTTAAAATTTTACAAAATTTCGCATTCAGTTTTTGAGATCTGTTGCAGAATTAAAAATGGTTTCTTTAAATCTGTGAATAAATCAACTTGCTATTGATTAATCTCCCACAGCCAATTTTTATTCTGATTTCTGGAAGATGTAGACAAACTTTCTGTGCATGGCTTTTCTGTATGATAGAGCAATGTGCCAGTGGCTGTGGGTGTTACAGGATGGTTTTGAGATTCATTGTTTGAGTGGCTAGCTGTTATGTACATGAATACAATGAATAGATAGTGTTCGACAAATAATTATGACTTGTATTGATGTAAGAATTTCATATTTTTAGGTAGCAATTATTCTACATGCCTGCCAATTTTTTTTACTCAGTTTTGCGTTCCTGGAGTTATTTCTTCCGCATAGTAGCAGGCATTTTTAGCTGTGTCTAGAAACACAGATTATCTTTAATAGAAGTTCAGGTCAGTGAATGTATTGTGGGGTTGTAACAACACACACTAGTAATTGCGCTTGTGTTGACTTTCCAGTCGATTGAAGACAAGACTGAAGGTAGTATAGTGAAGCCTATAGAGGAAGTGTTGGTACCAGTGAAGCAGGAAGTGCAGGATCAGTTAGTGGTGAGTACTAGTTGTATCAGGGTGCTGGAGTCATTGTGTGGAGAGAGAGAGAGAGATGGAAGGGAACTCCGACTAGATATTACATACTCCTCCTATCATGTGGGAGGCAGGCATTGGAGACCGGATATCTACTGGTTAGACACACCACTGATGTTTATCTGCGGCATTTCAAGTTGCTGTATTTTATTTTACCAGCTCTGATTACCTCATCTTGAGCAGCATGAGGATGTCACTAGCCACTTTCAACTCCTTTCTTCCCCCCTATATGATACCACCACTACTTCCCCTGCTGTATTTGGTTGCTCATTTCCTGGACGAGGGGAAGGATACAGAAAAATATAGTTGCAGACATCTGCCAAGTGATGAGTGCAAGCTACATGTGTGTGGGTTTTATTTTCGTTGAAATATATACAATGCTGTTAACATGATCAAACTATTGGGAGTCATTGTTTTGTATACATCCATAGCAGCAGGTGGGAAAAAAAATTATGGTTAGGACTGGGCAAGTGATTTACCGATTATCAAACGCTGATCGGTACCTACATAGTAAACTAATAGTTTCTGCGTGGGAATTTATTTCCTCCTATAGTTCAAACCAATTTGGAAAAAATTTAACAATACTGTATTTATCTGAAAATATGCTGACATTATTCAACCAAAAATACTAACTTCAAAATTTTGGTCAGCCTGCAATCAAGCATCAACAAAAGCAATACATAAATTTTAATAGTTAATTTACATACACCTATGTTTAAATCATGTCAGTTGTACTTGATTTATTCACTGGACTGCCTTAATATTGTCTCCCAAGATCTTAAGATACAGATTTATGCGTTCATAATTGTGAAACTTATATATTGAGCTTAAGCTTCTCAAAATGTAGAATTAACATAAAGCAACTGCTAACTGTAGTACATACGTATCGCCAAAACATTTGCAATAAGATGACTGCAAAAGTGTTATACTATGAAGTATGTCTACTCGTATCTTTGTCCAGTGCCATCTCAATACAATGCATGACTAAATATACATTGAGGAGTCTAATAAAAACACATGTAACTAACTCCTGAATTTAAATATATACAGTTTGTTTGAGTACCATGTGCACAATGAAACTCTCTACAAAATAGCATTGTTGGCTCTGTAACACCTGATTCGAAAACAAAATTGCCATTGATAGTTTACATTTCATTTCTGTATATATAAACTTCAGCATAAAAACTGTATCAAAAAAGAAAAATTGTTGCATCAGCTGTTTAGTTATATGTAATATGCAGTATGTATGTAATTCCGAAGGACAAAGTTTGCTATTCAGTAAAATGTAACAATTCATGGAATATCTGTTAACTTTAGTCAATTACATTGATGTACAATTTGTTCTGAAAGTTTATTTGTATGTAATAAATTTACAATATGTTTTACAGTGCAGTGTAACATCAACTGTATGTAAATGGTTATAAAAATAGCTCACACTGTCACTTGATGAAACAATGCACTGATTGTCACTATTTCCTTGTGAAATTTTGGATTGCAGCGTGAAGCATATCAAAGCAGTGAGTGTGGACGATGGTAAATTTTCAACTACCTGGCCACATCACTTTGTGTTGTACTTAACAAAGGCTAATGATTTATTTATGCTCACTTTATCCTGAATTGTCTTTTATACCAGTCTCGGTCAATATGTGTCGAATGAGTGATTGACCAGTACTAAATTGTAGTCCATAAAAATATTTTTTTAGAGCTGGGTCTAACGTTTGAATTTCGAACCAAACCCGAACTTGTAGGCTAAGTTCAGTTCAGTTCGGAGAAAAAATAATACAAAAAATTAGTTTGAGTTCAGTTCAAAGAATAAATCAAACATTTGAGTTCGGTTCGAAAATCTGCAAACTATAAGTAACTAAAGAACTTCTAAACGAATTCTCACTAATAACGTATCCCACATAACATTCAAGCATGTCAGAATACGTTATCATATTGTTTACATTGGTACAGAAGACATTTGCCAACCTCTTCCTTTGAAAAATCTATATTAAAGTGGTGAAAAATAGTGCGACACTATAGATAAGATGGCATCGCCCCACCCACATGCACAATTTTTGTTCTGTTTGTGTGATACATGCCTGGCACCATCAGCGTGTTATTTATACGATCACTAATATGTTTTCGTACGAAAGTGTGACGTCTCTCAAACAGGAATCTTGACTTTGACCAGAAAAATATTGCTCCTAACTAGTCTGTTGTGCGGTACTGATGTCAAGGGTCAAATATTTTCTTTATTGCAATAATAAAATAGGTAACCATTTAGTTTGATTTCTGTTTGCGTTCAGTTCGAGTTCGGTGAATAACAGGAAGGTTCGGTACAAGTTTGGTTCGAGGACCGTATTAAAGGTTTGGTTAAAGTTCGGATTCGAGGGAGCTATTGTTACATTAAGTTTGAGTTAGGCTCGTTGTAGAAATTTGAATTCATTCCAGCAGTAATTTTTTTCTGTTGTAGGGTCAAGCTGTTTGTCAGTTTTTTTTTTTTTTATTGTTTCTTAACTGTTATTATTTTAACTATCTTTGAAAAGAAAAGAAATAATTACAGTGTTTACCCAAAAATAAGACGATTCTGAATGTAAATATGAACAACTCTACATTTTCTCTTTGGTGTAAGAGGGTAAAATAATTTTTCGTGCAAATTGAAAAAACACAGACATTTTGAATAACATATTGAAAAAATTATCTTATTATATTTTTGGTTAAGTAGACGAAACATGTTTTCCAGTTATCAAGCATGGTTTAAACTGGTTCAACTCTGCTGAAAGTACAGTGCTTTGTTGTTTATTATGAACCAAAACAAACATAATGCACTGGAATGAACATGCTGTATACACTGGCTATATTTGAATATGAAAACCTTTATTTTCAACATGATATTACATTTTATGACATCTACACAAATGTGAAATGCCAAATAAAAGACATAACTGTAGTCATGAGTCTCAAAAATATGATGACCCTCAGTTTTGGAAAGTAAAAATTGGAATAACGCATAGTCTTGTGCTTAGGTAAGTACTGTATCGACGTTGTGTAAAGTGTGAGTTGATTGCGTTTGTGTTTCAGATAGTGGAGCACAGTCCTAACGTTGACCTGATTGAGGACGAGAATGAAGATAGTGTGGTGAAGCCTATAGAGGAAGTGTTGGTACCAGTGAAGCAGGAAGTGCAGGATCAGTTAGTGGTGAGTACTAGTTGTGTCTGGATGCTGGAGTCATTGTAGGGAGAGAGTTATCAGTACCACAGATATGATGATGGTATACCTATCCTGTCAGTCACTTTGATACTTTCTTGTATACTGCAATATGTTGGTGGCTTCTAATGATGTTGTGCATGTTGGGTTACTGGTACAGTAAAACCCTGGTTTTACTAATTCTTATTTTATAAATGTGGAAATTTTACAAAATGATTCTTGGGTACTATCAAAAACTCCTAATGCTAAATTTTTGAAAGGGTAAGTTTTCATCACGGTAAAATTCAAAGAAACAATGA